>JASDQU010947488.1:41204-51299 GCA_032191745.1 Picea mariana
ACAAGAGATGCATCTTTCCCCACCACAAATGGGACAATATAAAATCCCTAGATATTTGATGGATCACAATATGCTCCTAACCAGCGAAGAAGAAATTCTTCTGCAAACGCACAATCTTCAATAAAATGCACCCCCTGAATCTACTCCGACCACTTCGGAAGCATATCTAGCTACAACTAGACAACCCTTGATGATTCCCCGCCCTACCATTGAACCATCCATTGGCATCTCTCGCATCACGTTACAATGAAATGTCAACAACCCTCAAGGTAGGGTGACACACAATTATAGTTTGGTCAATGACTTGGTGCAATCTCCTGCAGCCATGTCACTATTGGAGGTCCTCCAAACCTATCCAACCCAACGGAAATATTTACTTCCCCCTTGAGGGCAGTTGACCCAACTTATACTAGACTCATCACATTTGATCTAGATTGTGGGGAACCTCGTCTCCCCGCTTTGGTAGCTTTCCAGATGCCAGTTAAGATTCAGAACATCACATTTCATCGATGTATCATTAATGAAGGTGCATCCACATGCATCATGTCCAAAACTGAATGGCAGAAACTTGGCTCTCTTGAACTCATACCATCTGACATCACATTGAGAGCTTATGATGGATGACCATCTTCTCCTAAAGGGCTCTTTTAAAATGTCCCCGTTGAACTTGGGGGAAAAACCATCCTTATCAACATTGAGGTTATCGACGCCCCACTTGATTACAAAATCTTGTTTGGACATAGCTACTTGTCTACTATGAAGGCAATGGCCTCTTCTGTATTTTGAACGATGATGTTCCCCCACAACGGGAAGATCATCACCATCGATCAAGTTTCACATTACGAGCCTAACCACTCCTTCAACATCAATAACATCCCCTCTTTCCCTCACTAGTTCCAATACATATCCACTGATGGATATGGGCCCCATAATTTTCAAGGATCCATCTTTGTTGGGGGAATACCACGAAGCACCACCGCTCATACACCCCCCAACAAAAGTGTGTGTCATAGCTTCCAATGGAACTGAAATTGGAGATACCATTCCTCCCACAGAGGCTTCTCCACTCCTTGACGTCCCACTAGTAGAAGAAATACTACCTCAGGAATCCCCTGAGAACCCTATGAAACCACTTATCCCCAATTTTACCCTCCCCCAGGGTTAAATCCTTGTTTGAGAGACAATCCCCCAAGCCATTACTCAAATTCCCTTCTTCTACCCCCCACCGGGAGTACAATCTTTCCAGGTAGTCGCAACGCTTACCCTTCCCAACATGGTGCTCGCTATTCTGGTATGGTATCTACACCCACCCGTGATGGTTCCTCAACAATCCCTCCCTCCCCAAATAGAGAGAATCCTGATGCATATTCTAGTACTAACTTTGACCAGACCTCCCTCACGCCCACTTGCCATCATCACTGCGACGGTTGGGGGAAAATGGAAGAATAAAGAACCCATCACTCAACTTCCTCCCTGAGTTCAACCTCCTTGCGCACTTTGAAAGAAAGAAGGATACCCCACAAATACATGTCCCTCTCTCCCTGAGTTATGCAATTTGATCCAACTCCCTTGATAAACCACATCGCTCGTCGCTTCACCAAACACACCTAGTAATACCATTGCATCCCATAGTATAGGCAGTAAAGGGCTATGAACCAAATTCGCATGTGGAATCTGTTGAGAGTATGGCCACTACACTAATCATTGCCTTGCGCTACCTCAGTTTTGACAGACACTAATGACACCATGCCAAATCTTTCAGGAAGACCCCTCTCCACCCATGATATCAAGTACCCACATCACTGACATCCATTATGTCATGATCTCAATCAATGAATGGATGAGGTTCCCTTTCTCTCTTTGTGACTCACTTGATCATTTCACATACCAGTGTCCTTCGATCATTGTAAACAAGCATCGTCAAATGGCCCTTATTCAAAATCCTCCAACCAGCTCACTTCCCATGATAGAAGTGATTCCCCCAATTCCTTCTCCATATATTGTTCACATCATCTCCCCTGAACCTAAGTCACTTCCCGACCCTCCATGGTTCATGGATAGACTGTCTGAGGATTTTCCCCTCAATCCTCCCAATTCTCTGGTTTATTTCCCCCAGGAAATATTACCCAACGACCATAGTTTACAACCCATGGAGTCTGGACATTTGGTTTATGTCAAGCACTCCATCACACCATAGTTTTTATACCCCCTATACATATTCCCCATGTGAATACAATCACACGGTGACATTCACCAATGTTACCTCCCCAGATTCGCTATATTCTCGCATTTTCCACTGCGAAGAATATATCCTAGAGAAACTAACTACCACTGATTGCCTATAAAATGTGCTCCATCATTGAGTTCTCTTTATTTCATAGGAAGCCTTTGACCCTCCTAGCGAAGCCTCCATATGTGCAATTGAAACCAAGGATTTTATTCCATTGGGACATATGGATTGGTTAAACGACCCTATCCCTGCCCCCGATGCTTTTGAAGAAGGAAACCTCGCCAATATTTCCCCCACTGTCAAAATTGACATTTCCATCAAACCAGGAATCATAGAGGAAATCACCATTGGCGTCACATGCTCCTTGGAGGAACTCACAGCTTACAAAGCTCTCTTTCAAGAATATCGAGATATTTTTGCTTGGTCATATAGAGAGATGCCTAACCTCGATCCTTCTATCATCAAACATCGCATTGACACATGGTCTGATGTCGCCCCAATACATCAAAAGAAACGACCACTTCAACCAACCAAATCCATTACTATCAAAGCCAAAATTGACAAACTACGCATTGCAGGGTTCATATACCCCATTGCACACGTAATGGGTCTCCAATCCCATCCCTATCAACAAAAAAAGGGCATTATTCGCATCTGCACTGAATTTCACGATCTTAATCATGCTTGTCCCAAAGACAAATTCCCAACACCTTTCATCGACCAAATTATCGATGACTATGTTGGCCATGAGGCATTTTCCTTCATGGATGGGTTCTCCGGCTACAATCAAATCCAGATCCATCCAGTAGATCAATATAAAACCACATTTACTACCCCATGGGGTACTTTTGCTTATTGTCTCATGCCCTTTGGACTCAAAAATGTTGGTTCTATGCTCCAATGGGCCATGACTTATGTTTTCCATGATCTCACTTGCATCATCCTCGCTTACTTAGATGACCTCACTTCTCGCTTCAAGAAACGATCTAGACATATAGATGACTTATGAGTCATATTTCAATGATGTTGCCAGTGCAATATCCTCTTGAAACCCCTCAAGTGTGTATTCTATGTCACCATTGGATGCCTCCTTGGGTTCATCATCTCCCAACATGACATCACCGTGGACCCCCTCAAGGTCTAAGTTATCACATAAATTCCACCACCTAGGAATTTGCACCAATTGTATATCCTACAAGGAAAAGCCAACTTTGTATAACGCTTTGTCCCAGATTACACCACTTGCACACATGGTTTCCTTCACTTACTATGTCATGATATTCCATTTCAATGGGATGAACATGCTCAAACCGATTTTGATTATTTAAAAGCGATGCTATCCAATTCCCCTTTGATTAGTCCTCCTGACTATAATCGCGATTGCATCCTCTACTTGTCGGCCTCAACTGTCTCAGTAGCAGGAGTTCTCATTCAATTAGGGGATGATGGTCACGAGCGTGTTATTTACTACATCAGTAAAAATATTTCAAGATCACCCCTGAAGTATAATCATGAGGAGAAAATCTCCCCCGGAGTTTCCTCACAGTCCATAAACTACATCATTATATCTTGTCATCCGTATGACCCTGCCCAGAAAATAGAACCTATCTACTATGCAGGAGGATGAGACCACTAACTTGGCTCTCTTGAATCCTGAATTGGTCATCTCAAACTTCCGTAATATCCAAATCTCCTCTATAATCCTCTTTTCAGATCACTATGGCAGTAGGTACAAATGAGGTGGCATTGTCAGCCCCACAACCATATATAGTCCATTTTTTCAAACTTCCACACTCAGTTATAGTAGCTCAGAGTCTTTGTTTTCCAATCCATCTTCGGCCACAAGATTAAGATCCCACTGCCTACACAGTCACATTCCTTGGGTCACCATCTGTACTCGGCCGCGGAGGAGCATTTTCTCACATCCCGCATAGGTATGTATGCTCATGTTCAAAATTATCAAATAGTTGTTATATGTTCTTTATCTTTAGGTATTGTTTATGTTGGGTATTCTGTTTTAATGTGTGCAGGTACTTGGTCATCACAAACCAACGTAGCCCCTTCAGGTATATGATCGACACTTGCATGTAATCATTCCCTCTGAATATCAATTGCATCTTTGAGTACCAACCTCTGACATTCTCCTTTAAGGTCCCTACATCTGGATCTACAGTACTATCATCTCTACTACATTTTGGTACTGTCACTCGGTAGCACTCTCCCCCACATGAGTTATCCCATTCATATTCCCCTTGGCACTTTGAAACTCATGTTGCGTTCACCCCCTAAGGATGGAAGTCCCGATAGTCTTACACATTCCAAGAATCAACCACATACTCTGTCTCATCATTTTGCTAGCTTTCCCAATGGACTCCCAGGCTATCTCATCATGGTTCTATTTTGAGTGCACCTCCGTAGTATCATTAACTCTCCATTTCATCCACAATCAGTTTTCCCATCTGCAGATTTTCCTCCATTCATTTATCTCATACAGAAACCCACCCATGGGGCCCACACCCTCCATTAGTTCTCCATGCAACTTGTGCCCTCACAGTCCAAGCCATCTTGCACCGGGGCACCCGTTTCTATATTTGTACACTCATCCCAAATTATTCTTTATTCATTTGGTAATTGTAAAAAGCCTTTGTTTTCCATCATTACATAGCTTTTTGTTCTCTCTCTTGGCGACCTTCTTTTTTCTGGAAAAGAAACCCATGTTTCCCTTGGTTGGGGCATTCACTATCTTCTACTCATGTTGACATCGTCCATAAACCCCAAGTATCCCACAGTCCATGTACCCTTGATCTCTGATTTTGTCCACTTTGTCACGCCTCTGGCACAGTTTAACCCATTTCTAGTCATCCCTCTAATGCTAGATCCAGTTTCATGGTTGTTACCACTCATCCTTCACATATATCTCCAACCAAGGGCAGTCTTGAGTCTCAGCACATCTTGACTTCATCCATGTTCCTTATCTATTCCTGATCTTATCCAGTGGATTCCATGAAGCCCTTTTTCTTCATGGAGTCGCGTCTCCCTTTCTGTCGACATCAACATAGTTTCCAAAAAGGTGACAATATCTTGACTCTCATTACCTTTACAATGAGGAGTCTCAAACGACACAGAGAGAACCATCATTTCTCTCTGTTGTCGTTAACCCCCATAACATTTGACTTCAACCCAATCGTATGTTACGGTGGTTCTTACTATGCGACTATTGCAGTTGTTTTATACTAGCCAAAGACCTCTGAATTTGTTAGGCCATCAATGCCTCCGAGTCATCGACACTTCTTACAGGTGTCCTTCACTCTCTCCAGAGTATGTTCACCATCAAAATTTTCATTTTACATTATCAAAGCGCCTTGGAGGGCGATGGAGTTCCCTACATCAACATAAAACTTCAATTACTGTCATACATTTTTTGAGTTACATGACATGAGAATGGGGCATGGCTGCCTCATTTGTATACAAATTTTATTTTCCCCTACCTAGAGAAAGGTTTGGGTCCCACAGTTTCCCCTCTCCCTCCGACAGATCGCTCTTGGAGTTCCTATAAACACTCTCCATTACAATGGTACTCTCAGTAGAATATACATTGATGTATTTCGACTATACTTATGCTCCTAACCTCACACATAAGGGGGCATATGTTATCACTGAAATTTCATCCACAACATTTCATGCAAATGGTTATAGGAATAAAACATCTCCAAACACCTATTATTTCACCTGCAACACCAAAAATTCATTTCCAAAAGGCACAAACTATACAACTGGTCAAAAAATTGACATGTGCTGAAACACTAAAGGAAACACGTGCACAGTGCGTGGGCCCAAGAAGTCCGTAGAGTGCATATGCACCATATGCGTGACTATGTATGAGAAACTTCATGCACTTATGTGAACGATTCATTTATGGTTCTTGTCGGCCCATAACCCACTTCTGGACCATCTCCCAAATTGATTTGGCCCTCAAATCTAAGCTGAATCTGAATGGGAAGCTGGTCAAAGACCTAAGGGTGCCCTAAAGGGCCCATTTTTCACACTAAAGACCAATTGGATATTGCCTCAAGACATGCTATAAAAGGAGGCCATGGGTGCACTAAGAATTAAAGAATCTCATTGTATTTTTATGCTGCCTCTATCCTCCCTCAAGAAACCTCTTTTCTTTTTGGAGCATTCTAGCAACATCTCAATAAGCTATTCACCTCACCTCTTGAGGGAATAGGCTTGGATTTATTCACCATTTTCTTTCTAGTTTATCATTGTAAGAAGAGATCTCAAATAGGGGATTCAAGAGCCCTCCCAGGGAGGAAGAGGGTATCCATTAGTCCTCCTTTCTTTATGGTGTTTGCCAACTAATATAGTTATCCATTGGTGGCATAATCATTGGTCATTTGGTTGATTGATTTTGGTTCAAATTTTATCATGCATTTTAGTTTTATTTATTTAGTCATGTATTTAGTTTTTTCTAGCTTAGTTGTTTATTTATTTCATGTGATTGAATTGTTTAATTCATACACTAACCTCTATCTTGTCTAGCAAGCCCAACTAGACTTGTAAGTGCCCTTCTTTTGCTCATTCAAGTGGAGAAAATGGCACAAAATTTATTGTGTAACTTATCTATATTGAAGTTGTGATCCATGTTGACATTCTTTACATGGTGTGTACTAATGTAATTTTATGATATTACGAGTATTTGTATCATAACATTTGGTAATAGAGCTCGCGATCTTGGGGTTTCGCTGCTACATCTGAGACACCTTGGAATTTTCTCTATAACTATTTTTCTACAGTGTTTCATAAGGAACCCCTTGGAGAATAATTATTATATGGATCAAGGTATGTTGGGTTCAAATTTCTGCTCCAGAGGCCTTATATGATCGGAGATATATATTATTTAATATAGGGTCCTGGAATCATCCTTAATTTAGTCATCGCGTAATTTTCGCTATAAACTTGTTTTTGTAATGTTTCAGACTGTAAAATATAGAGGATATTCATATAAATTATCAAGGTATTTGTGATAAAAATTTCAGTTTCTGGGTCATCCAACTTTTGTAGATACACCCTGTGCAAGATAGGGTAGCTGACTAGTCCTATTGACTAGTCTCAAACAACTGTTCCGAGTAAAAAAACCATAACATATTCATAGAGAATCCAAATTGAGTGATACTAGTTGCATTGAATACTGGACATGACACAATATTTTGGGTACAATTTTTAGAATTTTATATCAATTAGTGTGGGGAAGTTATCATAACTTCCACTTGGCACATCCAAATTTGGTAAGAACTATGGCATTGTAGAGAAGCAATTCCGTAGTACTACAAGTCTCAATTTCATAATGAGAAGGGCCAAAATTTCAGAGATAGATCATAAGTAAGGTTGGCTAGGAGGACATACTCCAAATCAGGGTTTCAAATGTATGTTCACTTAAAACTATCATAACTTTTGATTGCAATGTCAAATTGAGCTGATTCATAATCCATTAGAAATATAACACATGGAAGAGAATATTGGAACAACTATTACAACTATTTGAGATATTTATCCTTAATATATTGAGGTTGTTATTTGACAGTTGGGATTAGACCTCAATTAAGAATCAATGGAAATAACTAAATTTACAGGAGATGAAGATAAATATGAAATCAATCCTATGGAATGGTTGAGGTTGGTAAAAGAATATAACATGACTCCTACGAAGGAATTTTTTTTTTTTTTGATAAAGCTTGGAAGTGGTGGATGAGCGTTGATCAAAATACTACATGGCACTGCACATGGGAAGAATTTGAAAAACTCTTATCAGATAAATGGATTAGGGATACAAAAATGGAGGAAATGTATAGAATTCAAGATGAATAAAAAGAAGCAAAGGAATATATTAAGAATAAGGGTGAGGAGATATATAAGATAATATCCCTCAATGAATCACTCATTAAGGAGGTTATGAACCTAAATCAATAAAAGGCTAGCCAAGGAAAGTGGGAAAAATATTAATCAAGAGAATATTTGAAAAAGAAAGATGAAGAGATATGTAGATTACGAAGCCATAATAAAAAACTATTGGATGAGGTTAATTGATTGAAAGAAGAAAATAAGAATTGTAAAAATAAAGAAGAAACAAAAATATCGGATGAAGACTCTACCAAAATACTGCAAGATGAAATTTTCAATAAGTTTAAGGAATCCTTAAATACGGATGAGGTAAAGTCATAATTTGTTAGATGGGATCACATTACAACTTCAATAGGAGAAACAAGACAAGATTCAAGAAGGTCAAAAGAAGATACTTGAATACATTGAACTCCATCTAGAAGATGTACATGACAAATATGATGGTATTATCTCGAAGGCTAGAGTAATCAAAGACCAAGCAAACATGATCAAGGATTTCATTGTCGCTGAAAAGAAGTTAGATGAAATGCATGTGTAGAGTGAAGGAAGACTATCAAATGTGAAACCATATCGACACCCTCATTACCAAGAAACATTTCAAGGAAGACAAGAAGGATGATATCAACATTATGAAGGTATAAGATGGAATACTTGTCAATATTCATGGAACAAGCGATCACCAAACTACTCTTCAATAGGATATTATTAGAGACCAACAATGACTACAAATTGGAGAAGCTTCAACAAAAATACATGGAATCAAAGGAAAGAAAATTATTCAACAACTAGACACCAAGGATTAAGACTGAAAATAATTGATTTTGGATGTATAGATCATCAACAATCGAATGAAGAAAGCAAGAACATAAAAAAATCATATTACTTGGTTTCATCACATGTGAAACCATTAAATGCAAAGCTTTGAGGACAACCCTTTTTGAAGGAGGGCACTATGTTATGACCTAAGGGGGGAATATATATGGCTATATATATATGAAATTACCCCAAGGGGGGCATATATGGGCCTAAATGTACATGTAATGTGTAAATACACATGTAATAGGGCCGGCTTACTGATAAATGGGCCTCATGTGCAAGTGTGAATAACTATATATAAGAGATCATGTATTCATTATTGAGATGTGAATTGTGAAGTATGAAAGGTATTTGGTTATTTGGAGAGGGTTCCCCTGTTATTTAAGGATTTATTCTCTATACATTCTGTACATGGTGTGTACTTCTTTAATTTTATGTTATTATGAGTATTTGGATCATAACATATTAGGTTAGGGAACTATTTTTGAACTGCATGTAGTATGGAAAACATTCCATTTTCATAAATGGGTTTGACTAAGTTTTTTTCCTTTAAGATGGTTTCTTCCAAAGGAAAGGGTCCTTTCTTCCTGCATTAAAACTGCACCAATTCCATGGCCTAAGGCATCACACTTCACATTAAATGTTTCTGGAAATTGTAGTGTACCCAGGATGGGAGTAGTACACATAGTCTCCTTTAACTTTTTAAAAATCTTTGGTTGCTTCTTATGTCCAAGAAAATGGTTCCTTATTTAATAATGTTATTATAGGTGCTTCTATTTGACCATAGTCCTTGAAAAACTTGTGATAATAGTCTATTATCCCTAATAATTCACTAAGTTTATTCAAGGTTTTGGGAATCATACATTCCCTCATAGATTTAATTTTGTTAGGGTTCACTTCTACACCTTCATGAGATACAATATGACCCAAATATTCCACTTATTGAACTCCAAATGAATACATGGAAGTATTTTCATAAAATTGTTTCTATTACAATAGTTGTAATACTTTGTCAACATGTTTTACATTCTCTTCCCAAGATTTGTTGTAGATTATTATGCCATCAAAAAATACTAAGACAAATTTTCTAAGGAAGGTATTGAAAATATAATTCATCAAGCTTTGAAATATTGAAGGTGCATTAGCAA
>JASDQU010947488.1:61926-73013 GCA_032191745.1 Picea mariana
CAATGGTATAATTGTGTGTAGCCTTATTTTTAGCTTGAATATGATGAGAATTTTTCATAGCTTCCATAATATTTGTAGGATGTCTTAGGAATATATCATGTTTAATGCATTGTTTTAATATACCCATGTAAGCTTCCAAAACAATTTCATCACTTATGTCGTCCACCCTTGTGTCTAAGACATGGAATTATGAATTATAATCTTCAATATCAGCTAAGTGCTTGATTCTTTTCAATTGAATGAAGTAGTCATATTCCCACACTTTCCCATATTGTGCTTCTAAGTCTCATGTAAAAAAAACTTGAGTGTAATGATAAAGAGGGGGATTCCTTTTAACTACCCATTAATACCATTGATATGGTTTTATATCAATGTTCAATGTTTCTATGTGAATCATTTTATTATCATCCATAATATTATGGAGTTCAAAATATTGCTCTATTTGGTTCACCTAGGTAAATAACTATGTTCCATCAAACTTATTTAATTCAATCTTGGGAAGAATGAATTTAGGAACCCCACCATAATTAATTCCAATATTAGAGTTAAATCCACTAGAAAATTGCTTATTATCGGTAGGTTTTTCAACTTGAATACTACCCTTATTTTCATGAGTTCCTTGAATTTTTATATCTCCTTTAGGGGGTCTCTCATCTAGAGCCTAGAATATCATGGAAGAAAAGAAAATTTTCAAGTCCTTCTTGGATTTTTGTGTTTATACTTTATTTTCATCCATTGTATTATCCATATTATTTTCCATTTCATCCATCTTATTTTTCATGTCATCCATCTTCTTTTCCATTTGTTCTCGATTTTCATTCATCTTCTCTTCCATATTCTTTTTGTTGGATATATTACACACACCAAGGATTTTCCTTTAATTTTATTTTCTTTTGTTTATTTTTCTATGTTGAGAGTCCCTTAGTATGATATTTCTCCCCTCATTGAGGATATTATACCCTAGACAAGGGTGCCACATACCCTCCACTCAACTCTCAATTATTGTTCAGTTACACTAGTTGAGTGAAGTGTTGCATGTCAAATTTGGTTTTATCACCAAGTGTTGGATGTTATCCTCGGGATCATCACTATTAATCCACACTTGCATTTGGATCATCACTAGTAATGTGCATTCCACATTTGTGATTGATATTCTCCTCGATTCACTCTGGTTTGACCAGTTAATTGAAGAACACGTGGAAAGTTAACTAGGACTAGGTGGTAGTTGACTCGAGTGACTTCCAGTGTGTGTTATATCTCTCTAGAAAATTACTAATGTGAATTAGTTGACCACTATGGTGATTTAGTTTTGTGATATAAATTATGTCACTTGTATTGTATCATTTCTCTCATTCTCTTAATAGAAATTCCTTCATTATTTCCTCCATTTTGTCTTCTCTTCACAACATTTACAAGTTGTGTACATATGATTGTTAGCTAGATATTTTATGCAGGTATCTTAGAAACTCTAAACTTTTCCATTTCCATTTTTATGTATTATTGAGAATATGATAAATCCACTCATTTCAACTTACTACCATTAATTTCACCAACTTGGTTCTTTAATTGGGATAGCTTATTTTCAAAATCTTGATTTTCTTCTGATGTCCAGTGTGAGGTTTTTGGTGGTTTAATTAGTGTCAAAACATTTTTTGGAGAAATGTGGGATAACAATAATAATAGTCCTCTATTTTCTATTTATCACAAATTTTGAATCACCAAAAACAAATCTTATAATCAAAAGTTATTCTTATTGTAAGTTATGTACCTTTGAGACCTTGATTTGGAGTTTGTCCTTCTGGCCAACCTTACTTTTGATGTATTTCTAAAATTTTGGACCTTTTGTATCTAAAATTTTGGCTTGTATTACTTTGATATGTCTTCTCTACAATTCCACAATTATGACCAAAATCAGGTGTGCCAAATGAAATTTATCGTAACTTTCCCAATCCTTGTTGAAATTTGGTCTTTCCTAGAAAGCAAACTTGTACAGAATTCCATGTATCCATATTTAATACCATATTCTAAAAAATGTACCTGACAAACTAAGGTTTCTTCTCTTTAAAATTCAACTATCGTCACTAAATTTGGATATTATATGAAGAAGATACGGTTGTTTTATCCAAAACACCTATTTGATACTAGTTATAGGACTTGTAAAAAACCCTATCTTCCATAGGGTATATCTTCGAAAGTGTAATGAAATAGAAGATTTAATTTCCAAAACAGATACCTTGATATGTATTATAAATAACCTCCAACTATTTTTTTATGAATCAAGCCAAAAAATAAGTTATAGCGTAAATTTTAAGATGACTTTCTTGGATAATAAATACCCTAGGATCGATGCTCTAATACCAAATGTTTTGATCGATTGCCTTAAAAATGATAAACATTTAATGAATTTTAGTCCATTTCAAGGGGGAAACCTCCTTTTACTATATATCAAATTCAAAATACAATATGAGATGTGATAAGATAATCCTAAGACTATGTATCCTTGGTATATATATAGGAGACAGTGGGTACAATTATAATGAAATGGTACCATAAAGGGTTCTAGTTGGCATACAATTATAATACTATAAATATAATAATTCAATATCGAGGGCTTAATAAGGGGTTTTACACATAAAATGGGCCTTTTTCTATATCTTAACAGTCTTTTTGGAAACCAAACTTGTGTCTTCTTGTGTAATTGGTAGAAATATTTGTGCAATCAAAAGACAATTTTTAGTGCAAATAAAACTTGTGTCTTCTTTTTTATTTGGTAGACAAATTTATTTAATTGGAAGACAATTGTCAATGGAAATCTTACTTGTGTCTTCTTGTGTAATACCAAGACAATTTTTTGTAATAGGAAGAAAATTGTCATTGGAAAGAAAACATGTATCTTCTTGTTTAGTTTGTAGAAACAATTGTTTAAATTGAAGACAATTGTCAATGGAAATCAACATTGTTTATTCTTGTGCAAATGGTAGACAAATTTGTGTAATTGGAAGACAATTGCCAGTCGAAAGAAAACTTGTTGTGGTGTACATGGAAAATGATTGTTCTCTTTAAACATAGGGAACCTACACAATCGAAGTAGAAATCCTTTGAGGAAAGAAAAACCCATTGAAAAGGTGAATGAAGAAAGAGAAAAGGTAAACTTAGTTATATCAAAATGTAGGATTTTAATAGAGGGTAGTAAAAATTCTAGTGCAATATATGTCATTGTTTATCCTCCATCAACACAAGTAAATCATAGTATTTTAGTAGAGGACAATCCAATTCAAACTTTTATTGAACCTCCAATCACTATCTTATCAAGACAAGTTGTTGTGGATGAATATATGACGGATTATGTGTTTGGATATTATTATACAATGGATGAAATTAGAGAGGCGACTAGTGCATAGACTTCTGATGAAGAAGTTCGTGTGGTGCAACCTCTTGTTGGATAGTCATAAATTTCAAAAACTAGTCATGGGAATGTCTACTCCTCCCAGAATTCCCATAATTGATTTGTGAGTGATTTAAGAGGAAATAACTACTACGTTTGTACCTCCACAGTAGGGAGGTCAAGAGTACCAGAATACAAGTTCATCATCCCTACCTATATTGATTAGTGTGAAAAGAATATCCCCTAAACACATTTAGGTGGATGAAAGTGGTCTAACATCCCTTGAAAGTAAATTACCTAACCAAAATATTCATTATCGTTCTTATAAAATCATTAAAGAATATTTTGAACCAAAATATGATGTCTCTAAATGTCAACTATTTTTGGCTTTGTTAAAATCTAGAAGTTTGACCAATGCTAGGATAATTTTAGGCATTAAAACAGTCAAAAGTTTAGAAAAAAAGTCATCATATTGTTAGAAACCTTGTGGATTATTTTCAAAAAATTAGTAAGAAAACTCTTTCTAAAGAGTTTAATGCAGCCTGATGTGTCTTGTCACAATCAATTTTTAGCAAGATCATAAGAAAACATTGTTTTCTCCAACAAGTGTCTCATCTCATGAAATGAAATATCAAAACCCTTAGAAATTATTCTAATAGATGATATATCCTTGACACATGTGCCCCAACATATTCGTGGTCCTTCACTTGTAGGCTGCCTCATTCCGACATGAATTTAATTGAAGTTAAGAGACTAGTACAATATTTTTGGCATGAGAACACTAGGCCTTCTTCCAAAAAAAAATATTTACTAAACTTGAGAAGTAGATCTAGGGAGTTCCATGAACCCCACATTAAACACTTTCTTGACATGGCATAGAAAGAATTGTGTGAGATATTCAATACTTTACATAATGCACTTAACTTGGGAAAACGATATTTCCATAAAGGAAAACCTTGGTATGTTCAAATAAACACAATTCGTAACACATGTTATTGTAGATATCACATTGAATATGGTTATTATTATTACACACACACACACACACACAAAGATACATATATTCCATGTATTGCATAACACCCTTGTGAAGGAATGCTCATTTATATTGTTGTCATAATCATCCAAATACTTTATTTAGAACATCATGTGTACAAGGTCGGAGGATTGTACATTCCATAAAAAATATTTCTTATATGCGACATGCCCCATGTGTAGTGGAATGGCATTATTACGAAAATCCATCCATGTGAAAGATTAACATGAATTGGGGAAGAAGGATGTTGACTTGCAAATCTTTAAATAAATTTTGTATGATATTGACAGAGGGTGGGAAAGAAAAAATATGCAATTGGTGACTTCCCATGTATGAGTATGTGACTTCATCAAGGACTTCTTTGAAAATACATGAAAATATGTTCAACATGTCCATGTGGCTCGATGGAAGGATGATCATTTTAGAATATGCAGTGATACATTTCCCATTGGTATTGTCTTATCAAGGGTTGATTTCGCTGAGAACTACACCTTTCAACTGCAAAATGAGATTCAAAACCAATATTATCACTCAGATAGGGTCAACATAATTGTCCATATCACATACATGAATCAACTAGATAGTAACAAATAAAATAGAGTTATATTGGAGGAGTATCACTTCTACATAAGTGATGATCGGTGCCATGAATTAGCCTATGTAGAAAATTAATTTCATTTGTTTTACAACCACCTAAAGGAGAACAACATATATATGGTTCAACATCAGATTTGGTCAGATGGTTGCGCAGGGCAGTTCAAAAATTCTCATGTATTTCAATGGTTGTGTATGTTGCACAAAATGCTCAAGGTACCACAAATTTGGAACTATTTATAATTTGGTAATGGGAAAGGGGAGCATGATAGAGTAGGCGCATGCTTCAAAACAACATTACACATAAAAGAAATTAAGTTCACAATTACTTCCCTCATTGGAGATAAAAAATCCATTGTTGAATGGTGTTCTTCAATAATGGGAGAGGAAACAAGAACCTCTGAAGACCAATAAACTAGGAAAGGACATGTACATAGATATTTTTTGGGAGTGGTTGGTGTAGATCAATCATAGTGGTATGAATGGAAAAAAAATACAATGCAGTTGTACCTAGTCCTACACCATGAGCATTGTAATGTACCCAACCACCCAGATGTCGGGCACACTACTTCAATCCCTCTTTTGAACTAATTTTGAATTCTGATCAAATTTTTAATTAATAAAGATGCATGAAATATTCACATGCATATATAAACATTCAAGCTACAATATAAAATAAATGAACCATATGTCATGCACAACAATAACCAGCAAGCATTCATATTATAGATATGAATTTCATAGATAAATAAATACACAACAGAAATAAATATACAAGTAAATGAAACCATGATAGAGAGAGATCACTTATGTTTAATGAAATGAATCACCAACTGGTTTCATACTAAGAATGTTCCACCCAACCGTAGACACTGTTCTTCCAAGTCTAAACAACATTGTCACTCCCAATCTAGGGCTATGAGTCTAGAAGGACGATACCAGAGTGTCACTTAGATTCTCAAACCAGCCAGCACTAAAACTCTCATAGGATTTTCAACACACACAACAATCCAAAGTGCACTATATCTCTTCTACCCATCCTACACAACCCAAGAGAATGGACCCCCTTCTCTACCATGCAGTCCCTCAGGATTTCCACCTCCTCCCAGGGCTCCAGTGCATCTGGTTAAGAATATCCATGTTGATACTACCAGGATTTGTAGCTATGTGAAAAACTTAACGCATTCCATTACATCTCATACATGCAAGAATTAATTCATGGCTAGAATACACCAGTAGTCACTGCTGCCAACCAAACCATGGCTCTTCTCCACCATAAATTTTTCTCTCCCCATCCAAGATCAAAAGGAATGAATAATGAAGAGTGGGTGAACGAGTGAATGTAGAGAGAACATAGTGAATGGTGTGAACAATGAACAATGAATAATGAGTGAGTGAGTGAATGATTGAAGAACAATCCCCCAAACAACCCACAAGATGGGTTTATATCTTTACTTGCAAATCAAGAACCACATGGCCTTTCCCAAGAATCTCATGTAACCCCTCCTCTCCCTTAAACAATTATGGGTAGATAAAATATAAAATAAATACTTATCCCCTCAAGCCCCCTGTCTTGTGGAATCATATCCCTCTATAAATCTTGTCCTTGTCTTTCTAACATCTAGTGATGTATTTATTATTAATAATGATCAAAGAATTACATTTCCTAGACACACAAGCCTCTTTTAATTGTTTGGGAACTCTGGCCTTTCATATATTAAAAAAATACATTATTTAATATGGGTCTAAAAAACCAGGGGTATTACATCCCCTCCCCCTTATTTTGGCACTGTCCTCAGTGTATATACAGAACATAGAACAAAATTTTAAAATTTATATAAAAAGTTGTGGGTATTATGCTCGCATGGCATCTTCATGCTCCCACGTAGCATCTTCAGGACCATAGCAGGTCCACTGGACGTTTACCAACTCTATAACTCAATTTCGGAGCATTTTGAATTCTCTGTTGAATATTCGCATTGGTTGGACCTGAAAGTCTCCCTCCGTCTCTACCTGAATTGGATGCCAATCAATAACATGGCTAGAACCATGTACACATTCTTTTAGAAAAGAGATATGAAATGCATTATGCACATTCATGGAAGCAAGAAATGCAAGCATGTATGCAACTAACCCTATTATGTCCAATATCTCAAATGGACCACAGAATTTGGTTGCTAGCTTTGTATAACTACCCAACTTCAAAGAGATTTTCTTGGGATTCACTTTTAAAATAGCATTCTTTCCCACTTTGAATTCTCTAGTTCTCATGTTCTTATCTGCATAAATTTCCTATCTATCTTGAGCTTCCTTTAAATTATGCTTAATTCTAACCATCCGGTCTTCCATATCCTTGAGCAATTCTATCCCAAGTACCACTTTATCTGCTAGGTTGTCCCAACTCACTAGAGTATTTCATTTCCTACCATACAAATATTAAAATGGGATCATTTTCAATGAATATTGATACCCATTATTATAGGAAAACTCAACCAAGTGCAAGTAATATTCCCACTTAGATGGCTTATCCATCACATACATTCTCAACATGTATTCAATTACTTGGTTGAATCTCTATGTTTGCCCATATGAATGTGGATGTTATGTTGTGCTAAAGTTCATATTTGTACCAAATCTTCTAAACAATCCCCTCTATAAATTTGAAGTAAATTTGTGTCTTTTTTTGAGAAAATTTCCTTAGGTATCCCATGCAACCTAGCAATCTCTCTCATGTAAATTTCTGCAATATTAGTTGTTGTATGAGTCATTTTTACAGGAAAAAAATGAGCAGCCTTTGTCAATTTATCAACCACTACCATAATTGAATCATGTTTTCATGTTTTCTTGGGCAATTTAGTTATAAAATCAATGGTTACCAGTTCACATTTCTTCTATAGAATTGGTAATGGTTGTAGAAAACCCACTAGGTGCCTATGCTCATCCTTCACTCTCTGGCATTCCATACATTTGTAAATGTAATCAACAACATATTTTTTCATTCCTAGCCAAAATAATTGGCTTCTTGTTGCTGCAATTGTTTCTGGTAACCTGGATGTTCGTCATATGGAGCATTATGCATTTCTTTTAATACAAAATTCCTAAGTTCTTTGGAACTAGGAACATAAATTCTATTTTTATGCATAAGTAATCCATCTTCCTTCATCTCATATTCTTTAATTTTATGTTGTACATTTTATTGTTGTAATCCTTCCTTTACATGTAGGTAATGTTGATCTGTGACAACAACATCTAAATTTATGCTCTTTAAATTTGAGTGATGCATACTAACAGATGTAGCATGCATGATATGTACTCTTCTATTAAGTGCATCAACAACTTTATTTTATTTTCCTTTGATATGCTTGATGTCAAAATCATATTCACTTAAAAATTACATCCATCTCGTCTACCTAGAATTTAAAGTTGGTTGTTCAAAAAGATATTTCATACCACTATCATATGTTCGTGATTCAGACCTCTTCCCCATGAGATAATTCCTTCACATCTTCAAACCTTGAACAATGGAAGCAAGTTCCAAGTCATGTGTGGCATAGTTCCTCTCATGATATTTAATATTTCTGAACTCATAACCAATGACATGTCAATTTGAGTGAGGAATCCACCAAGTCATTCCTTGTAGTCATCTATACATACCAAAAAACTTCCATTTGGGTCAGCAATATTTAAAATAGGAGCACTAGTAAGTAATTCTTTCAACATATTAATGTTCTCTTCACACTATGTTGTCCATTCAAATTTAATCCCCTTCTTTTGCAAGGAAGTGAAGGGATGAGAAATCTTAGAGAACCCTGCTATAAATATTTTGTAGTAACCAACTATCCCCATAAAAGATCTGGTTTCTGAAACATTCTTGGGTGTTGTCCATTCTTTAATGGATTCAATATTCTCTTGATCCACTTCTATACCTTGTTCTAAAATAATGTGTCCCAAGTAATGGATCTGATCTTGGTAAAACAAACACTTACTAAGATTGGAATACAATTGATGTTCCTTGAGAAGTTGTAATAACAATATTAGGTGATTTTCATGTTCTTCCTCTGACCTAGAATAGATAAGTAAGTCATCTAGGAATACTATGGAAAACTTATCCAAATAATTTTTGAATATGCCATTCATTAAGAACATAAAGACAATTGGTGCATTGGACAGTCCAAATGGCACCACTACAAATTCATAATTCCCATACATGGTTCTAAAGGTTGTCTTACGGATGTCTTTATCATTGATTCTTACCTGATGGTATCTCGATCTCAATTCTATATTTCAAAATATATTTTCCTCTTTTAGTTGATCAAAGAGGCCATCAATTCTAGGTAGAGGGTACTTGTTCTTTACAGTGGATTTATTCAGCTGTCAAAATTCAATACACAACCTCAAGGTTCCATCCTTCTTTTTGAAAAAGAGTATTGGTGCTCCCCAAGGTGAAACACTTGGACGTATGTACCCTTTCTTCAACAATTCTTCCAACTGCACTTGTAATTCTTTTAATTCTGGTGTACTCATTTTGTAAGGTGTTTTTGATACCGGGGAAACTCCTGCTACTAAGTAAATATATAAATATATCTCCCTCCTTGGTGGAAACCTAGGTATTTCTTGGAATACATATTCAAATTCTTGTAGTACTGAAAATTCTTCAAGGCTTGGCCCCTTTGTGTTTTTTGGTTCATCCACATGGGTTGTTGTTAAGCCCTGATCTTGGCTCATTACCCCTTAATTGGGGCATATTACATTAGTAATGTTATTTTATTTATGTCGTCTTTATTCCATTAGTTGTAATTATACCTCCTAGTCTCCTATATATACCAAGGAGATATTTTCATTTGGAATCATCTTGTACTTGAAAATTTATGTGGGGTAAAAGGAGGTTTTCCCATCGAAGAGGATTATTATCTGAAATTCTCTTTTTTTCAAGGCGTTGAGTACTTATTCTGAGGTTTTTCTATGCTATATTGATATTCAGTTCTTAACATATGGTATCAGAGCTCAAGGTCTTGGGGTTTCGCTGCTACATCTAAGGCACCGTGGCATTTTCGCTATAACATTCTTTATACAATGATTCAGAAGGAATGGGTTGGAGGATATTTATTAGACATATCATGGTACGTTGGGTTAAAAATTCATCACCTGAGGCCTTATACTTTCAGAGATACAACCTTTGTAAGATAGGTTTTTGGAATCATCTCGAATTGAGTCATGGAAGAATTTTCGCTATAAAAAAATTTCTGTAATGTTTCAGACCCTAGTATATTCTCATAAATTAGTAAGGTATCTGTGGTAGCAATTTTAGATTCTGGTTCATCGTAAATTTGTATATACACCCTATGGAAGATAAGGTATCTGACTAGTCCTAGTGACTAGTCTCAAGAAGGTGTTCCGAGTAAAACAATCATAAATCATTCCTAGAGTATCCAAATTGAATGATATGAGTTGCATTGGATAGTGGATAGACCATAGTAGTTCTAGTATGATTTTCATAATTTTATATCAATTCTTTGGTGTGGGGCATGCTATACAAGTGAGATCTACTGGAAAGGCCAAAAATAAACAAGTTGTGGGGAAGTTACCATAAAGTCCACTTGGAACATCCAATTTTTATCAGACCTATGGAATTGAAGAGAAGAAATATTAGAGACCTATAAAAAATAAAAGTTCATACTTAGAAGGGCCAAAATTTTGGAGATACAATAAAAGGAAGATTGTCTAGCAGAACCACCTCAAAATCAAGGTTTAAAGTGATACTTGGCCAATATGCCACCAAAAAAGGGAACTTCTACACCAAATAAGCCTCCAAACAATCCTACTTGTACTCTTGATGAAGGTGAAGAAATGCGTAGAGACATAAATAATTTACAAAAGAAGACAGTAACAAAATATGAACTACAAGAGATGGTGGATTCAAGAGAAGATAGGTTTGAGGCAATAAATACTATGATGGATGCTTTAAAAGGGGAGATCATGGAAGGATTGAAAAAAATCCTAATAGAGAGGACACCTGAAAGTGAAAATGTATCCCATGAAATTCATGATGAGGACACAAGGAAGGTGAATCAA
>JASDQU010947488.1:73726-83736 GCA_032191745.1 Picea mariana
GAGAGAGAGAGAGAGAGAGAGAGAGAGAGAGAGAGAGAGAGAGATAGATGGACGGAGAGAAAGAGAGGGAGAGAGTGGAAGAGGGGAGAGATAGAGAAGGATTGGTTATGAGAGTGTGAGATATGGCAAGGAAAGGTCTAGTTCAAGGTCATGGTCTAGGTTTAGGTCTAGGTTGGTCCATTCCCTGACATCTCTAGGTATTTCCATGGCTAAGTATTAACATGTATAAGTCAAGGTCATTTATTTCATTTCCATGCCTTTCCTTGTGATGTACCAAATGTTCTAGTGTGTGAGAGGGAAAGAGAGAGGAAGATAAAGAGGGGAGATAGAGAGTCTGTGATATGAACTCGAGGGTGATTAGTTTCCAATATATATTTGATCATGTCACTCCTTCAAAGGGTCAGTTATAGATCGTTTTACTTGAGTGATTTGAAATTAAAGGTATAGTTAAAGTCTTTATAAGATTGAATCCAAAGTGAATGAAAACCCCTTTAGTTTCCTTATGTGTTATATGTCATCCTTACATTTAATATTCTATGTGTGAAAATTTTATGGAAAAACAACATAAGAACATAATACACATAATGGATATGAAACTTCCCTTGATAACAAATGTCACCCGATGTGGGCTACGTCTCTGGGGTCATGCTCCAAATCTTGGTCACTTTATTCTCCTCGCTGTAATGATGTCTCTCCTTTACAAGTTGTAAGGACAAAGTCCCTTTTCGGTGATGACAACAAGAGATCAAAATGTGATCAGGAACGTATACAAGCTTCACAAGTTCTCATGCTCATGAGGCATCCATGATGCTGACATGCACATCATTGCCACATACTCAATACATAAAAAGAGGAAGAATAAAATATGACCCCCATCATCATGGAGACATCAAGTGCCTTATATATGTTTCTCAGATCCAAGCATAAATATTCATCCCATACAAATATCCCTAAACTACGAGATTTAGAACTACTTTATTGGCCACTTATCATGAAAGTGCCAAAACTTCTCTCTCACATGCAACCGATTGGTTTTATGTGGAAGAAGAGAAGAAAAGAAGAGATGGAAGGAATAAGCTGATCATATTGCCTTGTTACATCCTCTCCATGCTCCTTCAGACCTATAACATGCATTCTATGCTACAACATTTAATGAAAAAACAACATAATAAAAAGCATTCTTACATTAGATTCTCAAGAACTTATCTTGCTAATCTGAAGCTCTGTTGCAAAAAGAAGACCTCACCATTGGATTCGCATCACTGAATTACCTAAAAACAACTGTCAAATTGTCTCCATCAGACACATGCACCTTCATGCCTCCTCTGGACCTATGTCTCAATTTGTGTGAAACCCTATGCAATTAATGCACTATCATCTACATAGAAAACCCAGCCCAGTATAGACCTAGGTGGACTAGCGCGCTCCCCCTCTGTGCATTGGAGAAAATAGTTTCTTAAGTAAAAATGGGGGCATATATTCCAACTAAGATCATTGGCCGAGTTATTTGGCGTGCAAATATTAAGGCATGTCGGTAGGGGGGAGGTCCCGGGGTAAGACCCGTGGGCCCCCCTTTTGGTGAATTTTTTACAATCATAGATAACTTTGGAGTTCATCCTTCTAATATTGCAGGATATGCCAGATGTGGAGGGGTCATGTCTTATATATATTTTTATCATTTTCAGTCATGGACCCTCCTTGGGCATTTCAGGGGTGCCACGTTTCACCCAATGATTGAGACACATGGAATCTATTGATTGTCCCACCTGGTCACTGATTTCACCTCCAAGTCAATCCGTACAATACATGTGGCACTTTATGGGTGGTGCCACATGGCATCACTTGGGGGTACCACGTGGCATTTTTCTATTGGTCCACATGGACCTCTGAAAAGCCTATTGGCAGGTGATTCATGGCAGCCTCCGGTGCTTCCATGTGGCATTCTAACATCAGAAATCGTCATCATGATGTCATCCTACCATGTCATTTGTTGGCGTCATGCTAATGTCAGCAGTATGAATGATGATGTGGCCCTTGTTGACTTTCTCTGTTTGACCGCGAATATGTTTCAATCTGTAACTTTGTTTGATGCGATGTTTTCACTGTTAGAAATATTGTGATGCTCTCTTCTCGATCATGCCATTTTCACAAAGTTTTGGGAACTTTGAATTTTTTCCCATTCTATATCTGCTAAATCCATTCTGAGCCTCTTGGACACTTCTGAAACTTTTGTGATGTTCCCTAGATCCATCCATATCAGTGTGAGAGGGAGAGAAAGGAATTAAGAGAGGGTGGGTAGAGAGATACTATGTGAGAGTGTGGGAGGAGAGAGAGGAATAGAAAGAGGGGTATATGTAAGAGAGAGAGAGAGAGAGAGAGAGAGAGAGAGAGAGAGAGAGAGGGAGGGATGGGAAGAGAGGGAAGGAGGAGGGGGTAGAGAGAGTGTGTGTGAGAGTGTGAGAGGGGGAGAGAGAAATACATAGATGGGGGGTAGATAAAGAGTGTGATAAGGATGGAGAGGGAGACATAGAGGTGTTTTATAGTCCAAAATTCCATATCTTTTCCTCCAAGACATTGGCCCATCCATTTGCATCCTTTTCTAATCATACTGCTGAGGTTTCCTTCAAAAAAATAATTTTTTGGGATAATGTGTGCATCCTACTGCACTATTATCCTGTGTAAACATGTGAGATGAATTCTATTTATCCCACATACATACACTTTCTACATGCTAAGTATCCCACATTTACCTGCAAAAATTGAAAAAAATATAAAATTGTGCAAATTTTGGCAGGGTTTATGGGTTATGGAGGGTTTACTAACCATTTTACCCCTTGTAGACCATCCCCAAACCGAATAAACCTATTTTCCACATATAAAAATAGGTATAGGGGAGTCATTTAGACATATGAACAAGAGAATAAGAAAACTCTGCCAAAATCCTTTCCCTTTCATTGCCCAAGTTTTGCATCTTACTCTGAGTTTTAGCCTCAACTTTCCCTTCCATCATTTCTCCCTATATAACCCTTCCTTCTTCCCTTCATGGCATGTTGGTTGAGATAAATATATGTGGGATTGGTGAACTTGGATCCACGAAAGAGGAGCCCTGACTTGGTTCGTAGAGCATTGTTAGCAAGCAAAGGTTGTAACCTTTCATCTTGTATATGAATAAAAGAGATTATCTTTGTCCCAAAACCCTATGTGTACATGTTCTTGTCTATTTTGATCATTTACATTTATATTTAGGCTTTTAAGTGATTGATAGCAATTGTATATGTTGTTGTGTTGTATTCTTAACCCTTTTGTATGTCAGCTTTTGGAGGAGATCTATGATCTAAGAGGCAACAACAAGTGGAAGATGTCTACATCGACCGTAAGGATTCAAGGTTCCCTTATTAACCTTATCTTCTCTCTTTCTTTTATCACTTAGTCTAGATCATTTTGGGGTATATTAGAAATAAGTCAATCTTTTAATGGATTTATCACTCTACCTATTCCTTAGAACCATTTTAGGAGGAATTTCCCCGTAGCAGAATTGGTGAATCCACTAGAGAGTCTCTCTAGCGTATTAGTGGGAGATCTTGGTTTAATTTGATTTTTAGTTGTTTCTAAGTATTCTAAGTTTTATGAGTCAAATTGGGTCTTTGGTCACCTTCCAGGTGCCTACCAGCTTCCATTGCACAAGTTGTCTCTCAAAACTTTTTCTTTTTTTGAAAATTTACTAAGGTGTACGTGCTCTGATCTCTGTAAAACACGCGTACATATGTGTTATATATTATATAAAAGTCATGTACATACACAGGCTAGCCATGCACAACATGTGTCTCTGTGGTTTTGGAAAAAAAAAAACATTTTTTTCCTTTTCCTACTAGAAATTTGTGGTTCCCAGGTCTTCCTAAGTTCCACTAGCTTCTGTTGTTTAGGGTTTAGATAGTTTGTAGGATCACATTGTTTATGAAATAACAAAAATAAATCCTCTTATCTCTCTGTAGTTTGTTTTAGCATCTTTTGTTAGTTCTTCTTTGATTGGAAGAAAATAAAAGAAAAAGCCTAGTTTTTAGGTCTCTTTCTTTCCTTGCATTGTTATTTGAAAAAGAAAAAGGAATTAGCATAGGGTTGTGTTTTCTTCTCATCTTGAAAGAATTTCAAAAGAAAAAATAAGAAATAAAATCCTTTCATTTTCTCTTTTGTTTCACTCGAAAGTTGCATCGCGCATTTTGCATGGAAAGGAGAAAATATTGCATCTTTAGGTTTGAAGGATGGTTCATTTATTTTCTTGCTTGAAACTCTTTTTCATTTGAAGGATTAGTGTAAAGATTTATTCATCGGTGTTATTATAATTTTCATTTTTGCAAGAGTCTCAAACAACATAAATTGCACTTCCATACCCTTTGAGTGAAAAAAACCACTAAAATGAACGCTTAATCTTAAAATCTATTAGAACGTTTTTTTATAGTGTGCAACAATTAGAATAGGATTTAGGGTCTTGGATTAGGTGTGGAGAGGAAACTCTTCAAGGCCACTTAAATAAAATTAAGAGTCTGAGATAGGGACTGTTGAAGTCCAGTCTTGTAAGAGTTATCCAAGAGCTCCCTCTAACACAAGATTATGTGAGGAAAGGTAGAGGAGATACCCCCTCCAAAGTCGAACTAAGCATAGTGGGGATTGTATTTTGAGGTTCATTCTTGGGATTCCTTTAACTACATTTGACTACAGATCTTCGTGGACATAGAATTCGTTTGGGATCCTCGATTTTCTTCTAGACCATTTTATTTCGGTACCCTCGAAAGGATTCAAACATAGTTATCTTGCTCATATGATCTTCCCAACTATCAATTGTACCCTCCTGGTGACTGACTGTGTGCAAGAAACCTAGTTTCCTTTTATAAGGATTCACGCATGTGACTACGGGGGGAATATCATGGTTCCTAGGGAAAAATTTGGGCCATGCTTCATAGAGTATACTCAGAGGGTTTTTCTGTGTTCGAGTTACATTTGCACCAGTAAGTTTATGTAGTCTTGGTTGGTGTAACTTCTCTTCCTACCTATTTCTTGTTTGTTTGCGATGTTTCTTTTAGGAATTTCTAGTGGAGTGCTTATTTGTATAGTTGGCCTTAGGTTTTTTCAGCCTCACCACTATTGGATCAAGGATTTAGGAAGGTTGAAAAAATTATCCACTGATCCAGAAGGATCCCCGATATTTCTCTTGAAAGTGTGGAGCCACCTCTTAGAAGGGGTGGGTTTTTATACTACTAGTTCACTAGAGTCAGTGTGTGATACTTTTATGGACTTGAATGATCCTGCAAAGTAAGAACCTATTCATAATATCTTCGTGGATAAATTTCCTAACGATAACAACCAAGGAACCCCTTCTCAAGGGGATTCTTGTGATTTTCCTTTCTTTGGAAATGTTGGTGTCCCTTTGTTGGTCACTTTGAACATTCATGGGTTGAATATGGGAATACCAGTTTGGTTGGGTACCATACCAAATGTCCAAAATGATCTAGATGTTTACCAATTAAGCCCCTTATGTTAGGAGGACCATGTTGATGTTCCTTTGTCAACAAAGTCTACTTCTCCTCCTTCTTCCTTCCTTGGTGAAATTTTAGCTACTAGTAACCAGAATTCTAAATGAAACAGAAAGAGGAAGAATAAGAAGAAGAAATCACCGAACTCTGTGAGTCATGTTGGAGATAGGTCATCAACCTCTGTAAGTCATGTTGAAGGCCAACACCCAACCTCTTCCAATCATGTTGGGGGAAAAATTCTAGTCACTTCTAGTCATACTAGAAATAGGTTTGTAGCTTCTATGAGTCATTTTATCGACCCATCAAAAACATATACAACTCATGTTGAAGACAAGAAACCAGTTGTTGCAAGTCATGCTATGTGAAAAATTCCAGTCACTGCTAGCCATACTGGCTATAGGTCTGTAGCCTCTGCGAGTCATGTTATTTACCAATCACTAACCTCTGTAAATCATGTTGGAGATGTGAAACCAACCACTGCAAGTCATGATGGGGGAATGAGTCTTGTCATTGTGAGTCATACAAGTGATATGTCAATAACATATCACTACTAGTCATGTTGGGGGCATTGATTATGTTGAGAAACCTAGAAGGATAGGATGTAAGCCTAAGTTACCTTGTAATATTTACAAGGGATATCACCTTACTCATTTATGCCCTAGACTTCTAGAGGCATGAAAATTGTGGTCCCTATCTGCAAGGTATTCTAAATATGAGTCTTCACATGTTTTTTCAAAGTATATTCATCCTTCGGTTTATGAATTGGTCGTGCCGATGAAATCTTTGGTCAACCCCAGTCCTCTTTTGTGGGGTGATGCACCTTCAGACCATGTTGTCTCGCATTCTATTCAACCAGTGATTGACAAAGTGGTCACGGTGATGCAATATTTCACTGATCCCACTCTTCCCTTGGAGAGTGTCTACTCTACCAAAGTGGTCATGTCGATGCAATCTTCAACTGATCCCACTCTTCTCTTAGAGAGTCATGTGTCTACCGACTATGTTTTTACCATTTCCAAATCATCACTTTCAAAACAAGGGGGCATTGCGCTCACTTAAATCACACCCCATCCAAGTCCTAGAATGGTTTCCTTTGATTGGAATGACCTTGTTGAGCCTCACCTTCCTTATTTTTCACCTTTTCAAATAAAGGTTGAAGTTAATTAAAAAAAAATTATCAATGTATTGTAGATGAAGGAGTATCTGCAAGTAGTTTAGCCTCCTCGGCTTGTCAATCTTTGGGTTCTCTCGATCTTGTGTGTACTTAAAATTAGTTGTTGGATTTTGACAGACGTCCTAGTGAATATTTTTGGATTCATCCACAGTTTCCTATCTCATTAGGTGGGAAGATTGTCCTTGTCAATGTTATAGTGGTGAAAGGCCCTTTATATTTCAATATGATTCTTGGGCGTGATTATGTATATGCTATGAATGATGTAGTGTCTATGCTCTTCTGGGTGATGCATTTCCCTCACAATGGAATACTTTTTACTATTGACCAACTAGAATATGATAATAACTATCCTAATTTGGTGTTAGTTCATGCTACCCCTTTAAGTGTTCCTAGTGTTCATGTAGACTCTGCCCCGCCACGGGTTAATTATGTGGCGTCTTATCCTCAATGTTCAATTTATTATGAGAAAGAACCTGTGCAATCATGTTTGAATTCTAGAGACATGTTCTCAATAATTGGTCAATTTTGTTATCCAATGGGGGCATGGGAGCCCTTGCTTCCCCCTCTTGGTCTAAGTATTCTTAAGTCCCCTTTTGATTCTGATATCGTTCTTTGTAGATCATCAAGACCTCATGATTATGATTCTTCATTGATAGAATATTCCAGTCCTGTCCACAATCTCCATCGTCATATGGAATATGGTCATTTTACTTCGCCCTTTCTGACTGTCGATCCTCCTCGTTTGCATGATTTATCGGATATTGAATTTCCTTCGGAAGAA
Organism: Picea mariana; assembly: GCA_032191745.1. Classification (NCBI taxonomy): domain Eukaryota; kingdom Viridiplantae; phylum Streptophyta; class Pinopsida; order Pinales; family Pinaceae; genus Picea; species Picea mariana. The sequence continues at coordinate 81,210 of JASDQU010947488.1, forward strand.
GCTATCCTTGAATACATGACTATGGTTTCTATACTATGGGAAGAATGGTACCGTGGTTTGTGTTTTCTTCCCTCTTGGGAGACTTTCCAGGTTGACTATCAAAGATAATTTTGGTTAGAACCTAGGTGGCACATCATGTCATTCCATACTTCATAAAAATGTCCCCATTTATGACACTTTATGGTTATCATCCTCCATCCATCAAATCACCTGAGAAGGAAAGAGAAGATTCAAGCACTAGAGTGTTCGAAACATGCCATTGAATTTCCCATGCGGTCACATGCACATGCATGCAGCTATATTAGGAATGTGCATGCATGCACTCTTTTGTGAACAAATTGTGTAACTGGTGGATCTAATTATAATCTGTTAGTCTAAATGTTTGAGAGATGTTATATATACAATAATACCCATAGAGATGAGAGTTCAATTTGTGAAGAGTGTGTGAGAAATACACAATACTGTGGAGTGCGATGTGTAATGAGTGTGTGAGAGCAAGAAAGACACAATATTGAGGTGTTGTGTGTATGACAAGAGAGAATGGTTGTATGTTTGGGTTGGATATTGTAATTCTCCCTTGAATAATAAGTATACCAATTATCATTGCTTGTTTTTTTCCTGTATTGGGTTTCCACATAAATCACTGTGCCAATTGTGTGATTGTTGTTCTCAGTTTAATCTTTCTTGTTGAAGCTTTGTTTTTTAAGCTCTGTTTTTCTTTTGCTTCCCAACAAGTGGTATCAGAGCGCATTGTTGAAATATGTGAGAGTGAAGGAGAAGAGAATCCAATGGTTGAATATCAGAGCAGGCTAGCTGAGTCAAGCCAAATAAATTTGCATAAGTTAAAAGATAACAGTGGGGAGAGATATGGAGCGTCGAAGGAAGAAATAAGAGTAGGGGCGATATATATGTGATATCTCTGTTATCATCGCTCCACACACTACTCATCTTGCACGATAACAAGTTTTCATCACTCTGAATGATGCATTGCGAAGGATGTGAGAAAGCTTATTGATAAGTGCACTCGTATGCAAAGTAATAAATATTGGTGGAGGTACAAACTTTAGAAAAAAAATGATTTTAAATTACACCTCTGCAGAGAGATATTATATATACTAAAAAGTGAAAAATGTAATATTAATATATTATGACCAATTCGTCTATTTACCAGTCCACCGTATTTTAAAAAATCCCATCTTATTTGTTTTTAAGGGTGAATAAATATCCAAATATTTATTTTGAATAAAGTTTTGTATATTTCTTAAAAAAGGTTGAAGTTGAAGGCTGAAGGGTGGGGTAAAAACAATTTTTTTTTTGGGGGGGTATATGTCTATAAAAGAGGTGGTTCTTTATATATTTACCAGGGAGTTCTATAACGGTTTATTAGTAATTTTTTTTTTTTTTATGTTTTGTAGAAATATTTGGTGTTTCATCTAATGGAAAAAGTGCAGAGTTCAAAGTGTGAAATGGATAAATTCAATGGCACCTCAAGATACAGGATCTGCGCATACAACAAGGCAACATCAAGAGCAGTGATGGTTGAGTCACCGTGAAAACAAAATTGTACTTACCTTGTAGTTGTGAAAATTATTGATTTCATGTAAATGGGAATATGTCAGTAAGACCTAGATAGGCATGTGTAGCCCTAGTTTATTGGGTCACCTATGAAAATTCTAGAAATAGATTTAGGTAGATTGACTATGTGGGGGGAAGCATGTATGTTGGGTTAACCTTGAATCGGTGAAAGAATTAATGAGTTAAATATGGTTTTTTATGTCAAATAAGGTGGTTTTTGGGTCCATGATTTTGGGGTATCCCATGATATTTTTTCCATGGATTGTTTGTAATGAAGCCTATAAAAGGATTGGCGAACTCCATTGTAAATGGGCCTAGAGGTAAGCGGTGAAGGATTACTTGGCCAACTTGGTTGGATTTGGTTAAGGGAATGTTCTTGTGAAGGTGGAGTAATGAGACTCCAGTGTAAAGTCCCTGGAGGTGACTGGCAAAGTTTCACTTGGGTTGGTTTGGCCAAATTTGGTCAAAGTTATTCGAATGCAAATTTCTAGGTGGGTGTGTAGAAAAGTTGATGTGCTGACAATTCAATCAAGTGTTTGAGAATATATGGTGAAGGTAGGTTCATATCCATGGAACTTNGGAAGTTGGAATCGAATAGGAATGATCAGTAATTGCAAGTTGCAGCAATAGTTGTGGACATAAACGATTGTGTTATCTAGTAACTCGATCACCATCAGTTGCAAAAGATTGGAAGACTCTGGAAGAGGTATGAACAAGTCATATGATAATTACTCAAATGTGAAATTATTTAATTGTGATGCTTACATTTTTTTATCTAGACTCTAAGTAGGACCCAAATCAAACAAGTAGATCTTTGATATGGTGATGATGTTAAGGGGTGTAGACTATGGGATCCTATGACCCACAGAATCATAATGGACAGTGATACAGTTTTTTATGAATCTCCTTTTATAAAACATGAAAGGTTCAAAGAATGACTGGTTGTAGAAGG
>JASDQU010947488.1:83786-97112 GCA_032191745.1 Picea mariana
AATCAAACAAGTAGATCTTTGATATGGTGATGATGTTAAGGGGTGTAGACTATGGGATCCTATGACCCACAGAATCATAATGGACAGTGATACAGTTTTTTATGAATCTCCTTTTATAAAACATGAAAGGTTCAAAGAATGACTGGTTGTAGAAGGGTATTTGGAAGGTATTGATTTCCATGAAAGTTTCTCACCATTTGTTACAAGCTTGTTTCTATTCATGTTGTGTTATCACTAGTTGTGTTAGTACAACTAGATGTTAAAATTGTTTTACATGGAATTTTTTGGATAAGGGGATGTATTTGGAACAACCAGAATGGTTGGCTCAGAATCACAATAGAATATTTGTTTGCAAAATCAACAATGATTTCATGGAATCAATCATGTCAGACAAATGGTACAAGATGTTTGATTCCTTCATGGTGAGCCAAATTTTACAAGAAGTGAGTATAACCATTGTGTTTATGGTATATTCATCATCTTTGTGTTATATGTTATGCTTGTTGCAAGAACAAGCATGGTTGAGGCTATTTTGTCTCAGTTGGTTAGGACGTTGTTATGAAAGATCTGGGAGTAGAAAAATAAATCTTGGGCATGGAAATACACATAGACAGGAAGCATGGTAAGCTTGGTTATCACAAAAAAAGTATGGGGTGAAGATACTTAGGAAATTCACTTTGAATAATGTGAAACCAATAAAATCCCTTTGGATTTCCATTGTAATGTTTCTCCAGTTTTATGTCCTAACTGATGAAGAAGAAAAGGGTTATATGTTTCAAGTATTATATGGTAGTAAGAAGTTTGATGATTGCGATGGGAAATGGTCAACATTTCACATGCAATTGGTGTTGTCAATAGACACATGGAAAAACTAGGTGAAGAGCATGGACATGGGTTCTTCAAAAATGGAAGCACATGGAACACCTACAATGGTTGTAGTGATTTACTTCATGGTTATGATTCATGAGATTTGGACAAGACGAGACCTACCTCAAGTTATGTCTTGCAAGTTTGAAAAGATCTATTGGGTAAGTTTGGATAGTTACACGATGTGGTGTTTTGTGGTGGTCAAAATTTTGTGCATTTGACTAAAGGTACAACATATCAAAATGGGACAAGTGCATCGATTTATTAGACATGTTACTAATGGAGGAAGAATGGTCCATACTGGAGTGAATCATGCAGACATGTTCACGTAACAATATTGTTAGAGAATTTGTGGAGATGTGATGGTGTTTGGGATCTCTTGTCTTGCAGAAAAGGTGATGAATTAAATTTAGGAATGATATATTAGGTAAATTGTTGTCAAGGTGGATATTGTTGGAAACATGCCAATGAATTTCTCATGCGGTCACATGCACATGCATGTAGCTATATTAGGAATGTGCATGCATGCAATCTTTTGTGAACAGATTGTGTAACTGATGGATCTAATTATAATCATTTAGTCTAACTATTTGAGAGATGTTATATATATAATCATACCCATAGAGGTGAGAGTGCAATCTGTGTAGAGTGTGTGAGGAAGACACAATACCGTGGAGTGCAATGTGTAGTGAGTGTGTGAGAGAAAGACAAAATAATGAGGTGTTGTTTGTATCACAGGAGAGGATGGTTGTATTCTTCGGTTGGCTATTTTAATTCTCCCTTGAATAATAAGAATACCTATTATCATTTCCTGTTGTTTTTTCCTATATTGGGTTTCCACATAGATCATTGTGTCAATTGTGTGATTGTTTTTCTTGGTTTAATCTTGCTTGTCGATGCTCTACTTTTGTTTCGCTACCTAACAAGGAGGACTGCATAGAGAACCAAAAATAGGTTCTCCAACTATTGAATGCCAACTTTCCTACATCACAAAATACACATTTGAAACAAAAATAAAATAGAATCCACGATTTGTTTAAAAGGAAAACACAATATGCATTTTCACATGAACATTCTTGTTGTTATGGTAAAATATTTATTCCAAGTAATCTCTACATTTATTTATGCATAATCACATTATTCTCATATGGTATTAGATATTTTTTAGCCCTGATCTCATGTTGGAGAATGACTTGATTCTAAAGGATTCTACTAAGCATTCCCCTATAGAATTAAAAGTAAAATTGATTCTTAAGTTTGATGTTTATATGGTGATGGGACATATTAGTTGTTTCTAGTCAAGAATTATATGTGATGGTTTTGATAGCTATTAATATTGTTTGATTTTAATAATATTTGTATTCTTCAAACACTGTTGACGTTTTATTGATTTGTGATGAGGGGTCTAGTACAAGATATTTAGAAATTTTTAATATAAAAAAAATGTGATTTTTGATATGCCTCCACCAAATAGTCCAAAGAAATGTGTGTGGTAGAGGTGGGTGCATCGACAAACACCAAATCATAAGAAGAAGGATCATTAATTCATACTAAAAATGATTGTCATAAGAAATTATACACTCCTCTACATGTCTCCAAGTCAGGTGTTGGAGGAGGTGAGGTGATCAAGGTCTTGCAAGGGTAGAGGTGTGTCATTTGTCAAGCTAGTACATGTACTCATCCCCACCATTTCATGGTGTTCCTTTGATAGTGGACTCTCCTCTATGAAGTTTCAAATGTTGGGTTTGTTAGGATATTTAGACACTTAAGAGTTAGTTAAGATCTACTTGGTCTAATGTGTTGTTAGTTAAAAGTGTGTTTCTTAGTGTGTTTCTTTAGTATGCATTTGTATTTAGGAAATTCGACGGTCACGATATGTTCCTGACATAGAGTGATCTGACGTCTCATATTATCCTTGATATTAACGACCATTGATTCGTGGCTTAGCACCCAATTGGTCCATGATCTCTATTTAAAGAGCATGGAGGGTCATTTTCTGATTATAGATTGTTAGAAAATATCTTGTAAAATCTCTCTGTAACCTTTTTCTTTTGCATTAATAAAATGCTCCAAGTGGCCATGTTGGCTGGGGCCATGGATGTTTCCCCATAGGGGTTTTACCACATCAAAACATCGGTGTGTTGATATTTTATCTGGTTCTGTGAGTGGTTATTGAAGGTTTATGTCCTCTTTTGGAATACATGTGTTTTCAAACATGGTGTCAAAGCATGTTTGAAGACCCTCTCCTATTATAGATTGAGATTGTGAAGATGAGTTGCCTCATATCCATTTTCTTCCATATCCGTACATTTTTCAGTTGAGAGGACTATTCCATTGGGTCTGGAGTGCTCATTTCTGTCAGGAACATTTTTTGTTTCACTCAAAAAGTTTTATGTTTTCCCAAGATACGACCATTTTAGCTAGATCTTGAGTAATATAAAGCCTGAATACACCCTTTTTAAATTTTTGCAGAGTATTATTTCAATTTTATTTTGGTTTTATATTATTTGTTTCTAGGTTGCTACTCTTTTAGATATGTGTATGTTATTTTCCCTGTTCCCTGTGTGATCTTGGAAAATCATAAACATATAGGAAAATGTGCATTTTTTGGGTAAGCTAACCAAGATCTAACCATTGTCGTCATCGAGCAGCTCAAATTTTTTCTTGTGTGAACATATTTTTTTATGAGAACACTATGCAAGGTCGTCAACAACAACAACAAAAACAACAACAACAACCCCAATCCTCCTGCTAAACAATACAATATGTTTTGCTAGCCGACTTGGTTAAAATTTGTCTTATTAAGTAAGAGGTCTTGAGTTCAAGTCTATCTTTTTGTCCTTTTTTTGAAAAATTTTATGCTCCATTGTAAAGTGTATTTCAGTTCAAGTATAAAAGTGAATCACTATAAGTAGCTTTAATATTTTATTTTAGAGCTATTTATTTTGCATCCAACTTTCTTTTATAAAGTAACTTCATTGTAAAAGTGATCCCACTTATTTTTATAAAAGTGGGTCACTTCATAAAGAAAATTACACCACCACATGGTCCTTTGGTTACCGTTTATTCCTTTTATAAAAGGGGCATAACTTTCACATCTGAAGTTTGTTTTCAACAACATTTTTTTTAAAACTGCCTAATTTTTAGAGATATTTGCATCTGGATCATCAGTTTTATTTTTCAAAACCATATTATATACATATTTAATATGGATTCTTATAGTAATCTCTTACTTACCAACACCAACTAATTCTAATGGAAATCACATATGGAGGGTTTATTAGGAAGTAAAGGCTTGTACTTAATTTCCTTGGGAAAGGAAAAAGAACCCACTGATGTTGATGAGAAATTCAAATGGGCTAATAGGAGTGATGGAGCACGTGGAATGATCAGAATGTCCATCTCTGCATATTTAAGGTTCCACCTTAGATAAATTGATGACCTCGATGCAGCTTGGGAAAATCTTGAATCTGCGTTTGGTAAACACAATATTATTCAAGCACATCAGTTAGCAAATCAAATACTAAATTTAAGTCCAAATTATTTTTCTTACATTGAGGACTATCTATTTAATCTTAAAACACTCAGAATTTTGTGTTAAGAATGTGAGATAAAGTTGTAGGAAGAGTTTTACATCTATATTATTCTTTCTAAGCTAGGTAGTGCATATTCTATATTTCTATCTATCTTTTATTCCACGAGAGAGGCTCTAGGGAAAGCTTATAAAAAACCCACTCTTGATTCCTTTTGTGATGATTTGATTAGAGAACAAGATAAGCTTGTACAACTTGGACTGATAAACACTACAGGTACCTCCAACAAAGCCTTAGTCACCCAACATAAAGTTAAACCCAAGAATCCCAAGAAGCAACATGCTCGCCACAACAACAAGCCACATAAGGGTCCCAAACCCACTCAAAAAACTTCAACTCCTAATGGTGACAAAGGAGAAAAATCTAAAAATAAGAAGACTGACATACATTGCAACTTTTGTGATGAATATGGTCATGATGAGACTAAATGTTTCAAGAATATGGCAGCTTTAGAAGTAGCAATGAAGAAGCACAACATCAGTATTGATTCTACTTCTTCTTCTTCTTCTCATGGACATGCACTTTTTTTTTTTGGTTTCTCCTTCAATGAAACTTCTACTTCTTCTTATGATGAGTGACTTATTGATTCTAGAGAATATTATCATATGGCTAAGGATAAAGACATATTTTCTTCTGTAAATGAATGTAACACCAAGAAAATATTTGTTGGTGATGATAAATCTCTTAGTGTTGTAGGATCTGGAATAGTTCAAGTAGATAATGGTCATTTCAATGATGTATTATGTTTTCCAAGTCTTTCTTGTAAACTTCTATTAGTATATCAAATCACTCATTCAGGTGCAAGTAAAATCATAGAGTTTTCACCTCACCAATTTGTAATCAAGGATCTAAAATATCCTAAGCATGTTCTTACAAATGGAATTGTTGATGATATTACCAAGTTGTGCAAGTTTGACAACTTTGGGTCATCATATTTTCCATCAGTTTTTGTTTCTCATAGCGATGACTTGAGAAAACTTTGTCATGAGAGGTTTGGTCATATAAATTATCGCACATTGTAGCCACTATGTAATCAACAAATGGTGACTGGTATTCCTCTTGTTTCATGCAGAGATGGTGTTTGTGTCGGTTGTGTTTTCGGCAAACATCATCAAGAGAATTTTGACAAACATGCCTCCTGGAATGCCTTGGGCCCTTTGCACCTTGTTCTCAATGACTTTTGTGGTCCACTTTCTTCTCCTTCTTTTTCTGGGTGCAAGTATTTCTTAACTTTCATTGATGACTTTCGCATATGTACTTGGGATTACTTATTCAAAATCAAGAGTGAAGTTTTTGACAACTTTTTGGCATACAAGGCCCCTGTACACTAGTACATTTGGGTCAAATTTCGATGACACGTTCGATGCAATTGCCACTTTTTTTTGTTGGGACAATGACAAACAATGGACCCCCTCAAATGTCATTTCACATGATGTCACTTTTCCAATGACATAGATATCATATCTATTGTGAATTTTCATACAGACACGTCTCATCTTAGATTTGACTATCCAAACCCCATATAGTCGTCGATACAACGACATCAAAGACATCAGAATTTCGACATCCAATTTTGTCGGTCTCCACTACGTGGATGCCATGGGAGCGACATTACCACACATCGCAATTCCAACATATAGTAATGTCACTCAATTGATGACACGCTATATATCTCTGACGTATGTGTCATGGGAGCGATGTTACCATACGTTGCAAGTCTGACTTATAGTAACATTGCTCAACCGACGACAATCTATATATCATCGACATTGGTGCCATGGGAGTGACATTACCTTACGTCACTCAACCGATGACACGCTATATATATCTGATGTATGTGCCATATGAGCGATGTTACCAAACGTCGCAATTCCGACATCATGAAGGTATTTAAAAAAATAAATGTCAATTTTTTTTATTTTTGTTTATATTTTTAAATTTTGCAACTAGAAAAATTTTAAATGAAGTAATTCCCTTGTATCATCCTAATAAGGGTATATTTTTTAGTGATACTAATACAAATAGATGTAATCATTGAATATGGACTAATACATATGATAATCCCATATAGGTGTTATGTTATCCTTGTTATATCATCTTAATGAACATGATAGTAATTATACCATTATCTCTACTAGTTACCAATGATAAGGTAATGAAACCCATATATACACTTTTCTCCTATCTGATTAGTCGATATAAGCTCATAAGTTTCCATGGTATTACTTCACAACTTTCATGTTAAGCCCTAAATAGTGGCACATTACCCCTTAATTGGGGAATATTACATTAGTAATGTTATTTTATTTATGTCGGCTTGGGTACATTAGTTGTAATTGTACCTCCTGGTCTCCTATATATACCAAGGAGACATTTTCATTTGGAATGATCTAGTATTTGGAAATTTATGTGGTGTATAAAGAGGTTGCCCCCTCAAAGAGGATTATTATCTGCAATTCTACTTTTTTCAAGGCGTTGAGTACTTATTCTAAGGTTTTTCTATGCTATCTTGATATTTTTTTCTTAACATTTGGTATTAGAGATCAAGGTCTTGGGGTTTCACTGCGACATTTGACACACCTTGTAATTTTTTCTATAATTTGTTTTCTACGACATTTCAGAAGGAACCCCTTGGAGGATATTTAGTAGACAGATCAAGTTACGTTGGGTTCAAATTTTATCTCTTGAGGCAATATAATTTCATAGATACATCTTGTGTAAGATAGGGTTCTGGAATCATCCTTAATTTAATCATCGCAGAATTTTCACTATGAAATATTTTCTGTAAATCTTCAGAATTTGAAATCTGGGGGATATTCAACGAAATTATTAAGGTATAGGTGATAAAAATTTCAACATCTGGGTCATCTTAAATTTGTATATACACCCTATGTAATATAGGGTATCTGACTAGTCCTATTAACTAGTCTCAAGAAGGTGTTTCGGGTAAAACAATCATAAATTATTCCTCGAGTATCAAAATTGAGTGAGACCCATTGCATTGGATAGTGGACAGTTTGTAGTATTTCTAGTACAATTTTCAGAATTGTATATCAATTAGTTTATGTGGGTCACTCTATACAAGTGAGATCTCCTAGAAAGGCCAAAAATAAACAAGTTGTGGGGAAGTTACCATAAATTCCACTTGGCACATCCAATTTTGATCAGACTTGTGGCATTGCAGAGAATAAATATCAGAGAACTACAAAAAATAAATTTTCATACCCAAAAGGGCTGAAATTTTGGAGATACAACAAAAGAAAGATTGTCTAGTAGAACCACCTCAAAATCAAGGTTTAAAGTGATAATTGGCCAACATGCCACCCAAAAAGGGAACTTCTACACCAAATAATCCTTCAGATAGTCCTAATTGGACTCTTGATGAAGGTGAAGAAATGTGTAGGGACATAAATGATTTACAAAAGAAGACAGTAATAAAAGATGAACTACAAGGGATGATGGATTCAGCAAAAGCTAATTTGGAGGAAAAAATGGATACTAATATGGATGGTTTAAAAGGGGAGATCATGGAAGGATTGAAAATTTTCCTAATAGAGAGGACACTTGAAAGTGAAAATGTATCCCATGACAGTTATGATGAGGACACAAGGAAGATGAATCAAGAATGGAGAAACTCTAACCTTGGGTTGAAGACCAACCCATTTCCTAAGATTGATATGAGGAAGTTTGATGGCAAGGACCCAATCACATGGATACTTTAGATGGAGCAATTCTTTGATCTACATAATGTGCCACATACACAAAAGGTACAAATTGCTTCTTTATATTTAGAACCCAATCACTTTGTGTGGTATCGATGGCTTTGTTCTGACAAATCACTCACCACTTGGACAATTTTCACGGAATAAATGATAGCACACTATGATGATACAAGAAGAAATAGCTTCTTTAGCGAATTGATAAATATCAAGCAAAAGGGTTCATTTATAGAGCACATTGAGAACTTCCAAAGATTGAATATAAAGGTAACAAATATTCCATATGAGAACTTGATTGATATATTCATAGGAACTTTAAGGGATAACATTTAACATGAGGTTCACCTTTGGGAACCCAAATCATTGGATATTGCATTTAGGGTGGCAAGAAATGTTGAAAGTAAAAATATGGCTATGGCTACTAGAAGGACCACTCCTAACATATATTGAGAGAATAATGTTCCTTCTTCTAAAATACCTCAACCTACAAGGTTGACACCTCAACAATTGGAGGAAAGAAAAGAAAAATGTTTATTCTTTAATTGTGACAACAAGTACAGTAAGGGACATAAGTGTGGTGAGAAAACATTATTCTACATATACTGTGAAGAGGAAGAAGAAAAAGAAGTAGAATAAGAACCATCTCAAGTTGAAAACGTAGAAGCGATTTCTTCGAAAGAGTTGACTCCCACAATATCGTGTAATGCATTGGATGGAATTAGCAATCCTCAAACCCTCAATATTGAAGGATGTATCAAAAAGAAAAAGGTAACAGTCCTAATTGATTCTGGTAGTACTCATAATTTCATTCATTATAAATTAGCCAAAGCTCTCAATTGCTTTGTATATCCACCACCATAGTTTCAAGTAATGATTGTAGAGGGAGGAACTATCAATTTCTTAGGAAAATGTAATAAGATCAATATTACTATGGGAGAATATGTAATGAATAGTCCAATGATTTCTATACCCATGGGTGGTGTTGATGTTGTACTAGGAATCCAATGGTTACAATCATTAGGAGCAATGGATTTTAATTTTCAATAACTTTTCATGAAATTTTCATTGGAAGGAAAAGAAATTGAGTTAAGAGGTATCACAAGGAAACCCGGTAAGGTAATAAGCTCTAATGGCATGAAAAAATTATTGAAAAAGGGGCATCAAACTGTAATTGCACAACTATGCTCACTAGATGTTCAAACATCTAAGTCATCTATTCCCCTAGATCTCCAAGGTATCATTGATAAGCATTCCAAAGTATTTGAAGATACTCCCAAAGGTCTTCCACCCACTTGAAATCATGATCATGATATTGACCTAATTCTTGGGAGTGTTCCTCCTAACATAAAGCCGTACAGATACCCTTATGCCCAGAAGAGTGAAATTGAGCATAAGGTTGAAAAAATGTTATAGGCTGGAATTATTAGACCTAGCCAAAGTTATTACTATGCACCGGTGGTAATGGTATTCAAGAAAGATGGCTCATGGCATATGTGTCCAGATTATAGACAGATCAACAAGATCACTCTTAAATATAATTTTCCCATTCCTTTCATTGATGAATTGTTATATGAACTACATGGAGAAATCTATTTCACAAAGTTGGATCTTCATTCAGGGTATCATTAGATTGGAATGAAGGAAGAAGATATCCCCAAAATAACATTCCGAACTCATGAAGGCCATTATTAATTTTTGGTCATGTTTTTTGGCCTTACAAATGCACCTTCAACATTCCAAGGGTTGATGAATTCCATTTTCAATCCCTTCCTACAAAAAATTGTGTTAGTATTTTTGATGATATACTAATCTATAGCAAGTCTTGGGAGGATCATGTGTGACATGTTGACAAGGTGCTACAAATGCTAATGGAGCAACAACTATATGCCAAACTGTCCAAATGTTTCTTTGGGGTGAAGGAGGTAGAGTATTTGGGTCATATTGTATCTGATGAAGGTGTCAATGTAGACCCTAACAAGATTAAGGCCATGATGGACTGGTCGATTACCAAAACATTGAAGAATATTAGAGGATTTTTTGGTTTGACATGTTACTACCGCAAGTTTGTTCGGAACTATGGGATAATAGCAGCACCTTTAACAACAGTAACTAAGAAGGATTCATTTTCATGGAATCTAGAGGCAACTAAAGCTTTTGAACAACTTAAAGAGGTTATGTGCAAAGCTCATGTCTTGACCACACCAAATTTCACAAAAATCTTTATTGTGGAATGTGATGCCTCAGGAAATGGCATTGGTGATGTCCTAATGCAATAAGGAAGACCCATGGATTTTGAAAGTTGGCCACTCAAGGGAAAGGACTAGCACAAATCCATTTATGAGAAGTAAATGATGGTAATACTACATTCATTGAAGAAATGACACCCTTAACTGATAGGTAGGCACTTCAAGGTCAAAAAAGATCATGATAGTATTAAATACTTCTTGGAACAAAGATTGTCTTCAGAAGGAAAACAAAAATTGGTGACCAAGATATTGGGTTATGATTTTGAAATCATCTATAAAAAAGGAAAGCAAAATTTTGGGGCAGATGCACTCTCAAGAAAGGATGAAGATGTTGAGGCCTTTCTCTGTGCTATCTCAATCATCCAACCTGATTGGATAATAGAAGTGAGGGATGAATGGAAGAATGAGGAAAATCCGTGGACTCTCATTCAAAGGTTGCAACAGGATTCCATTGCATCAGATACATTTACATGGAAAAATGATTCACTATGGTGCAAAGATCGTTTATATTTATGTAAGAACTCCCAACTCAAACAAAAGGTGCTATTGGAATTGCACACCTCTCTGGTAGGAGGGCACTCAATATTTTTGAAAACCTACCATAGGGTCAAGAAGGATGTTTTTTGGAATGGCCTTAAAACTGATGTTCAAAGGTTTATAGCATAATGTTTGGTTTTCCAACAAAATAAGGTGGAAACAATTAAGACCCGAGGTCTTTTACAACCATTAGACATCCCAAGTCAGTGCGGGGAGGAGGTTTACATGGATTTCACCACAGGGTTACTGAAGTATGAAGGAAAGAGTGTCATCATGGTGATTGTTGATAGACTGACCAAGTACACACACATTTTTGCACTCTCTCATCCCTTCAAATCCAGTACAGTTTCCACCACATTCATAGAGACAATTTAAAAACTACATGGAATCCCAAAGATTATTGTAAGTGGCAGGAATCATATCTTCACTGGACATTTTTGGACATAATTTTTATTTTTTTTGGGTAATCAATTGGCTCATAGCTCATCCTATCATCCTCAATCTAATAGACAAATCGATATAGTGAACAAATGTCTAGAAGGATACCTTCGTTGCTCTGTTAAACAAACACAATGGTTCAAATGGTTACCTTTGGCAGAATGGTGGTATAACACTTCCTTTCATACTACAAAAAAAATGACACCATTTATGGCACTCTATGGATACCACCCTCCTTCCATCACTTCTTCTCTAAAACAAAAATCTAAAGTTCAAGTAGTGTAATATCACATCAAGCATCAACAACAAGTTCTCCAAATATTAAAGGACAACCTGACCATGACACAGAATCTCATGAAACAACAAGCAGATCAACAACATAGTGAAAGAAGTTTTGAAGTAGGGATTGGGTGTTTTTAATACTACAACCATACAAATAGATGTCCCTTAAGTGAGCCAAGAAGGATAATAAACTATCACCAAAATACTATGGCCCTTATAAGGTGTTGCAAAATATTGGTACTATGGTATACAAATTGGAGTTGCCTACATCCTCATGAGTACGCCCATTTTTCCATGTTTCATGCTTAAAGAAGGTTATAGGTGAAAAGATCCTAGTTCAAACTATATTTCCAGAACTTGACGAGGAAGGAAAAATCATATTGGATCATGAATCCATTACTGACACAAGAATTTTCCAGCTGAGGAATAGATCCATTTCAGAGTATCTCATTAAGTGGAGGAAACTTCCTGTTGAAGATTCCACTTGGGTAGATGGGTATTTTATACAGAAGCATCTATAATTACTCAAGCATTGTGGACAACACTTGTCTCAAGGGGAGGGGCACGTTAAGCCCTAAATAGTGGCACATTACCCCTTAATTGGGGAATATTACATTAGTAATATTATTTTATTTAAGTCGGCTTGGGTCCATTAGTTGTAATTGTACTTCCTACTCTCCTATATATACCAAGGGGACATTTTTATTTGGAATGATCTGGTATTTGGAAATTTATGTGGTGTATAAGAAGGTTGCCCCCTCGAAGAGGCTTATTATCTGAAATTCTATCTTTTTCAAGGCGTTGAGTACTTATTCTAAGGTTTTTCTATGCTATCTTGAAATTTGGTTCTTAACATTTCATATCATAAAAATGCGATAAACTTATATGTGGTGTTGAGCTAAAACCTATTTTTTAATCCGTAATCAATTACACACATTAATATTAGTTCTTATACTGTACTTAAGTTGGGAATCATAGTAATCAATATGAGCATGTGATGTACTGGCATACACAACCTATACGTTGAATATGATAGTAAGCAATGCTTAGTACGATCTCTTAGTTATGGATATTACTATGGATATTACACTCTTCTCTGTATTATAGTTGTACCAATATTAGGTAATTACAGTGAAATCCATGTAATACAATCTGACCTTTATGAATAATTACACATAATACCTAAGGTTCAACATATACATATCACATACAACTTACATTGGTTCCATATCAGTTATATATGACATGCTATTTCACATAATATATACCCTTTATATATACATTTAATGATCTATCCATATTCAAGAAGATGGAACTCATACTGTTGTGATCATACCATATTCATACCTATCAACTTATGGTAATAGAAGTGTGTTAAGAACCAAATATCAATATAGCATAGAAAAACCTCAGAAAAAGTACTCAACGCCTTGAAAAAAAGATAATTTCAGATAATAAGCATCTTCGAGGGGGCAACCTCCTTTTACCCCACTTAAATGTTCAAGTACAAGATGATTCAAAATGAAAATGTCTCCTTGGTATATATAGGAGACTAGGAGGTATAATTACAACTAATGGCCTAAATCCGACATAAACAAAATAACATTACTAATATAATATGCCTCAATTAAGGGGAAATGAGCC
>JASDQU010947491.1:14979-25090 GCA_032191745.1 Picea mariana
ATGTTCTTAAGTCTCTGAGCAACCTTTTTGTCGCCTAATATTTTCCTTTTCCTTTGTTCCAATTGCTTTATTTTAATCTTGAATTCCTCATTAAGATAGCCAACCAACTATTGAAGGTACATGCCCTCAAATTCAGCCTCAATAGCCACATTCTCTCTCTCCCCTCTTTGACCTTATTCTGATGATCCCATGATGTATCTTCATCATTAACCCTTCTTAAATTTGCCTCAAACTATGATGCGATGGATTCACTGAAAGACCCATCAAAAGGCACCCACATATATTTAATCAAACTTACAAACTCTTCATCCTCTAACCAATTAGGATTGAACTTAAAGGGACTAGGAGGTTTCCTTCCAACAAAAGAAAGTTCCAAAAACATAGGAAAGTGATCATATTCTCCACTAATAGCTATCGACCATCTTATTCTGACTTGATCATTTATAATGGAATCTGACACAAGAAACATGTATATTATTTTGACAATTCTTTCCTCCTATATCGTCTTATTGCTCTAGTTCTGCCTTAACTTTACAAACTCTATATAAAAAATATTATCCTCTTCAAGCCTTCTTAATAAGAATCGATCGAGGAGTCCACCCAAGCCATAAACCTCCAAATTTCTCATCTTCCCAATGAGAAATTGAGGTCCCCACCCAATACGACATTCCCTTGCCTTAACAAATCTAGACTAAAGATCCGCTCCCAATAAGACTACCTCTTGAAATAGGGGCCATAAATATTTAATAAATAAACTAATTCTTGTTTCCTTTGAAAACAACACTATCCCCAAACCTTACTCCAAATACCATATGTTATAACATGAAATAACTTTGGCCCTCCACCTAGTGACCAGACCCCCTAATCTACCTTTAGCATCTACATAATTAAATTCCCACCCCTTAAACAACCTTTCTAAAACATATACAATTTTACAACCTTCACCCATAGTTCCATGAAGAAGAAAAATGTCTAGTTTGTGCACATCCACAAGTATTCTTAGGGTCTATTCTTTTGAGGTACTTCTGAGCCCTCAATAATTCAAAGATAGACAAATCACGATCCTCCCACTATTGGGGTATTGTTATCCTGTAAATCCCTATAGAATCACGAAGTCCTACACCAACTTTGTGCATTTCACATTATAGGATATAGTTTTTATCCTAAGTGTGTATTAGATCATATTTTTCCTCCTCCCAGTCTTATTAATGAGGTGTCGGTGTGAGCGCAAATCTAATTTATGGGGTGGTTTCATCTATGTACTATAAAATTGTATCATTTGAATGAATATTGTAATACAATGAGTAGAATATGGATTAATTCCTTTTCTGACAAGTTCTTGTGTTCTATTTCTTAACATGGTATCATAGCTCTTATGGTCTTAAGGGCATGATAGAACCATGGTAGTTTTCCATGGAAGGTGAGGAATTGTGACTTCTTCATGGAAGTCATTTATGATTGAATAGTGATGTTGCCCACACCAAAAAAACCATAGATCTACATCTATTTGGACATGCAATGGAAAAGATAAGGTCATCACCTTTCATTTTCTTGATGATTTAAGGGCACTTGTTTTACTATATATTTTGAAGAATATTTCATTACATCTTGCATTTGAGATATCACGGTGAATCCATTGGATAATTAAGTGGTGTTTTCAAAACATGTCATATCAAATATCCTTATGATCCACGAGAGGCATAGATAATGGTGTTAAGGGCCTCATAGTAAATCTATGGTCAAGATCCTTGATATTATTGTTGGAATATTCACCAACACTGTGAGGGGGGGGGGTGAATCAATATCGAGCACTTTTTACCATTTTTAACCTTAATCAGATCATGTAAACATTAACAATTAACAATGCCATTCATTATCACAAAAACCATACACATAACACAATGATTTTTATATGTAAACCCAAACGGGAGAAAACCACTAAATGTTTTTATTTTATCATGTTAAGATTACATTCATGGGAAGCACCAACTTCCAAGATTCTCTAGCACCAATTGGAAGGAGGCACCAACATGAAGGAAGTTCCAACTTCTTGATTTACCAACACCGACTGGAAGGAGGCACCAACCCCCTATATTTACTAGCTCCAACTGGAAGGAAGCACCAACTCCATAAAACATAGGCACCAACTTGTTGAATGAAGACACCAATCTTCCCGAGCACCACCCTGCCACCCTAAAATAAATTTGCTTCCAATTAAACTTCCTTGCACCACACAACCACCTTGAGATGTCCCTTTTCATTATTTCTGCTACTCTTCTCACCTTAGTTCTCGTGAACTCAGACTCTTCGTAACATCTCTTCACAACCACACACTTAAACTTCACGAGATCTTGGATATTTATATAAAAAGATACACCCAAAGATTTGTCCATGTATCCAAAGAATACGAGGTTGGATCTAGATATCCATAGCACCAGGCTGCATCAACCTGTCCAAAACCCCTTCTTTTTTGTGCTTGATTTTTTCAAGAACGAGCTCGACGTACAACTATCGTTGGATCTGTTCCAAGATTCAATATTGTCCATCGATTTACTTCATTGTCACACAACACACCCTCAATGCTTAATAGTCGTCCAATCTGTCCTTGTTTGATCTGGACCATTGATCTTCTTAACTGTCTTTAGGAACAAACTATGCAGTCATGATGAAAAACCATAGGATCTTCTTCTTGAATCAAGCATGGACGTTGATTTGTTCTCTATGCAATGTAACCATAATGCACAACAGTCATCCGATCAATCTTAGAATTGATCTTGACCATCGATCTGTCTTCTGCCAATACTTAGACAAATTGTCTAAGTCTCAATGCGGGTTCATGGATCTAAGCCACATTTCTTCACAGCTCCGTGACTTCCAAATTGCACCCTCAAGTTCCTCCACACTCATTTTTCACCCACACTTAGACACATTTCCAAACATTTCACTATGGGTCTTTTGGACTGTTTGATCTGTGACACGTGGCAATTTTCTGGGTCATCGAAATCTAACACGTGGCTACCTCCTGGGTCGTCATATCTCTCTCCTTCTGGGTTGTTTGATCTGTGACACATGGAAACCTTTTGTGCCATCAAATTTCTTACCTTCTGGGTCATCCGATCTGTGACACGTGGTGACCTCCTGTGTCGTCGGATCTCTCACCCTTTGGGTCGTTTGATCACCCATTCTTGGTACTTAGTCATTTCTTCATACTTATCCAGTTCTTCAAGATCTTACTGTGGGACCGTGGGTTTTCTCTTATTTGTCTCATCTTCCCAATATTATGTCGTGTTCACTAGCTTCATGAAGTCTCAACACTTAATCAATTTTCTAGTTTTGATAGAACGACAAGTCCACGGGCATGCATCACTTCTCCAATTGTAATCACAAGTTCATCCGTCTGTTTGTCATCTTACACTTAGTCATATTTCATGAAACTGCAGAAGCGAAAATCTTTCATTCAACTCTTTATATACATTCCTTTTCTCAGCTCTGTGATATCTAATTGCTTCAAAATTTATTCTTTTATGTGAGGTTCCATAGTTCTTTCGCTCACTTTCATTCAAACTAAGTGACAATGCCTTTTCATTATAAACTTTTTGAACTATGTTGTCCCAAAACGAATGTGGGATATATCGGCTTCGCCATTTCTTTGATCTTCTATAGATTGCTCTACAAGAGAGATCTTCACCTCCTCAACTTTGTACATAATATGCATCGAATGGTGACCATTCTCTTTTCGCAGTCCACACTACCAACTTCATTTATTCTTCTCTGTTAGATCTCTATTCTTCAATTTCTTGTATAGAGACTAATCTTCACGCACAAAGGCTCATCAAATTTTGCAGTTTGCATTACTTGCTTCGTCTATTCTTATTCCTCAATTTCTTGCATAGTAATGTTCGTGTAGAGAGACTTATCCATAATATTTATGCATAGAGGCTCATTGACACATGGAGACATACAATAGAAAGTCTCCTTTTGGCATCAATGACAACACATTTTCAACAAAATCCCCCTTTGTCATTGATGGAAACACCTTCAAATATTATGATAGTTTATGCAAGTCTATCCCTATCTCTTTTCTCTCCCCCTTTGACATCAATGGCAAAGGGATTTTCTCCCCCTTAAAGTGTACTCTTAATTTTATCCTCGACAACCAACGTCCTTCTTGTTTTTTTGCAGCTCCCCCTAAGATTTTGGTTCTGCTAAGCTCCCAACAACTTTCAATTGAAGTTGTCATATCTTAAGTAGAAACGGGAATGACTCCCATCTTCTGTTGGAAATACTCAAATGTATTTTTGGGCAGTGGTTTTATAAATATGTTTTCAATTTGTTCCTTTGTTGGCACATATTCTAGTTTTACAACTTGGTTTTTGAACCTGTTCTCTTAGAAAGTTGTACTTGATAGGTATGTGTTTTGTTTTTGAATGCATGACATGGTTCTTAGATATTCTTATTGCATTGGTGTTATCACATAGTATAGAGATCGGTTGTTTGTAATCAATCTGAATGTCTTGTAAGGTCTGCTTCATCCAAAGAATTTATGTGCAACATGTTGTTGCTACAATATATTAAGCTTCTATAGTTGACATAGATATTGATAACTACTTTTTGATCAACTAGAAAACTAGGCAATTTCCTACAAAGAATGCACCTCCACTTGTGCTTTTTTGGTCATCCACACATCCTGCCCAATCAACATTAGTGTATGCTTTCAGGGTAAAATATTCACCTTTTGGATACCACAGTCCATAGTCCAAAGTACCCTTCAGACATCTGAATATTCTCTTGATTGCCTATACATGAAATTCTTTTGGTGCAGATTGAAACCTTGAAACAATTACAATTTCCTACATCACATTTGGCCTTGAAGCCATTACATACAACAAGCTTCCAATCATGAACCTGTACAATTTTTTATCTGCTTCCATGGATTCATCATCTTTGTTGAGCTTGCATCCTATGGTCATACGAGTGTTAACTGGTTTGCAATCCTCCATTTTAAACTTCTTGAGCATCTCCTTAATGTACTTCATTTGAGATATAAATATACCTTTGTTTGATTGAGATATCCGCAGTCCTAAGAAGAATTATGGCTCTCCTAGGATTGACATCTCGAATTCACTTTACATCTCTTCAACAATTTTTTTGCTTAGCTTGTCAACATTACTTCCAAATAGAAAAAAATCAGTATCATGTCTTTGTCATCCCTTTTGATGTAGACGCTATTGTCAGCTCCTCTTTTAAATCCTTGTTGTTGCAGATACCTGTCCATTCTGGAGTACCAAGCTCTAGGAGCTTGCTTCAAGCCATAAAGGGCCTTTTTGAGTTCACACACATAATCTCCATATTTTGATAGATAAAATCCTCTAGGTTTCTCAATGTACACTTCTTCCTCTAAATTTCCATTTAGAAATGTTGATTTAACATCCATTTGATAAATTTTGAAGTTCTTGTAGCAATCAAATGTCAAAAACATTTTGATTGCTTCCAATCTTGCTACAAGGGCAAATTTTTTTTCAAAATCAACTCCTTCAAGTTGAGCATATCCCTTACATACTAATCTTGCTTTGTTTCTTACTACCCATCCATGTTCATTTTGTTTATTATTGAAAACCCATTTAGTGCCTATTACATTTGTATCCTTGGGTCCAGGAACAAAATCCTAGGTTTGATTCTTTTCAATTTGGTCCAACTCATCATTCATGGCATTGATCCAATGTTGATCTTGGTTAGATTCTTCAAAGTTATGAGGCTCTATTATAGATAGTAAGGAAATGTTTACTTGATTGTTTACTCTTGTCCTTGTTTGGGGTCCTGCACTCCTATCTCCAAGAATTTGGCTTTCAGGATGATTCTTTTGTACATACATTGAAGGAGTTTTTGTGTCTTGTCTTTTTGTTTCATCTTCTTCTTTTGTTTGTGGATCCTTCTTTTCTTGGTGTTTTTCTTCTTCTTCTTCTTCTTCTTGTTAGGATATTTAGACACTTAGGAGTTAGTTAATATCTACTTGGTCTAATGTGTCGTTAGGTAAAAGTGTGTTTCTTTAGTATGCATTTGTAGTTAGGAAATCCGATGGTCACAATATGTTCCCGACATAGAGTGATCCGACGGTTCATACTCTCCTTGATCTTAACAACCATTGACCTGTGGCTTAACACCCGATTGGTCCATGATCTCTATTTAAAGAGCATGTAGGGTCATTTGTCGATGATCGATTGTGAGAAACTCTCTTTTAAAATCTCTCTGTAATCTTTTTCTTTGCATTAATAAACTGCTCCAAGTGGGTTGGTTGGGGCCGTGGATGTTTCCCCGTAGGGGTTTTACCACGTGAAAACATCGGTGTGTTGATCTTTGATCTGGTTATGTGAGTGGTTACCGAAGGTGTTCGTCCTCTGTTTTAATACCTGTGTTGTCGAACATGGTATCAGAGCCTGTTTGAAGACCCGCTCTTATTGTAGATCGAGATCATGAAGCCGAGTTGCCTCATCTTCATTTTCTATCAGTTCCATACATTTATGGACTGAGAGGACTATTCCATTGTGTCTAGAGCACTCGTTTCATTCAGGAACACTTTTCATTTCACTTGAAAAGGTTTATGTTTGCCCAAGATACGACCATTACAGTCAGATCCGGAGGTATAAAGCCTGAATACGCATTTTTTAAATTTCTGCAAAGTTTTATTTTGGTTTTATTTTGGTTTGATATTATTTGTTTTTGGGTTTCTACTCTTTTAGATCCGAGCATGCTCTTTGCCCCGCGCCCTGTGCGATCTCGACAAATCAGAAACATATAGAAAAAGGTGCATCTTCCAGGTAAGCTAATCGAGATCTAACCCTTGTTGTCATGGAGAAGCGGAATTTTTTTCTTGTGTGAAAATAGTATTTTTTTAGCACACTCTCCAAGGCCGTCTTCAACAAAAACAACAACAATCCTCCTTCTAAACATTACAATATGTTTTGCTAGACCATTTGGTTAAAAGTTTCCTTATTAAGTAAGAGGTCTTGGGTTCAAGTCTCTCTTTTGTTACATTTTTTGAAAAGGTTCATGCTAAAATTGTAAAGTGTATTTCACTTCAAGTATAAAAGTGAATCACTATAACTAGCTTTAATATTTTATTTTAGAGTTATTTATTTTGCATGCAACTTTTCTGTTATAAAGTAACTTCATTGTAAAAGTGATCCCCACTTCTCTTTATAAAAGTGGGTCACTTCATAAAGCAGCTTACACTATCACGTGGTCATTTCGTTGCCGTTTATGCCTTTTTTTAAAAGGGCATAACTCTCACATCCAAAGTTTGTTTTCAGTGTCGTTTTTTTTTTAAATCGCATAACTTTTCGAGATCTTTCCATCCAGATCATCAGTTTTAGTTTTTAAATCCATATTTTCTATATATTTAATATGGCTTCTACTAGTAATGTTTTGCTTACCAACACCAACTACTTCCAATGAAAATCTCATATGGAAGATTTATTAAGAAGTAAAGACATGTACCGGAATACCTTGGGAAAGGAAAAAGAACCCACTGATGATGATAAGAAATCCAAATGGGCTAATAGGAGTGATGAAGCATGTGGACTAATCATAATGTCCATCTCTCCTGATTTAAGATACCACCTCCAAGAAATTGATGACCTCGAAGAAGCTTGGGACAAGAATGAATCTGTGTTTGGTAAACTCAATATTATTCGAGAAAAACAGTTAGAAAATCAAATACTGACCTTGAGTCCAAGTGATTTTTCTTGCCTTGGAGACTATCTATCTAGGTTTAAAAAACTTAGAATTTTATGTGAAGAATGTAAGATAAAAATGGAGGAAGAGCGTTGCATCTATCTTATTCTTTCTAAGCTAGGTAGTGCATATTTTGTGTTTGTATCTACCTTTTATGCCATGAGAGAGGCTCTAGGGAAAGCTTATGAAAAACCCACTCTTGAGTCCTTTTGTGCTGCTTTGATTAGAGAGGAAGATAAGCTTGTACAACTTGGAGTGATCAACACTGCAGGTACCTCCAACAAAGCCTTAGTTGCCCAGCAGAAAGATAAACCCAAGAATCTCAAGAAGCAACATCCTCGCCACAACAAAAAGCAATATAAGGGTCCCAAACCCACTCAGACAACCTTTGCTCCGAATGGAGACAAAAGAGCAAAATATAAAAATAAGAAGACTGATAGACATTGCAAATTTTGTGATATAGATGGTCATGATGAGTCCAAATGTTTCAAGAAGATGGCAGCTTTAAAAGCAATGATGAAGAAGCACAACATCAATATTGATCCTACTTCTTCTTCTTCTTCTCATGGACATGCACTTTTTGCTTCTGGTTTCTCCTTCAATACACCTTCTACTTCTACTTCTGATAAGTGACTTATTAATTCCGGAGCATCTTATGAAAAACCCACTCTTGAGTCCTTTTGTGCTGCTTTGATTAGAGAGGAAGATAAGCTTGTACAACTTGGAGTGATCAACACTACAGGTACCTCCAACAAAGCCTTAGTTGCCCAGCAGAAAGATAAACCCAAGAATCCCAAGAAGCAACATCCTCGCCACAACAAAAAGCAATATAAGGGTCCCAAACCCACTCAGACAACCTTTGCTCCGAATGGAGACAAAAGAGCAAAATATAAAAATAAGAAGACTGAYAGACATTGCAAATTTTGTGATATAGATGGTCATGATGAGTCCAAATGTTTCAAGAAGATGGCAGCTTTAAAAGYAATGATGAAGAAGCACAACATCAATATTGATCCTACTTCTTCTTCTTCTTCTCATGGACATGCACTTTCTGCTTCTGGTTTCTCCTTCAATACACCTTCTACTTCTACTTCTGATAAGTGACTTATTAATTCTGGAGCATCTTATCATATGGCTAAGGATAGAGACATATTTTCTACTCTAAATGAATGTAACACCAAGAAAATATTTGTTGGTGATGATATATCTCTTAGTGTTGAAGGATCTGGAACAATACAAGTAGAAAATGGTCATTTCAATGATGTATTATGAGTTCCAAGTCTTTCTTGTAACCTTCTATCAGTATATCAAATCACTCATTCACGTGAAGGTAAAACCATTGAGTTTTCACCTCACCAAGTTGTAATCAAGGATCTAAAAGGTCCTAATCATGTTCTTGCAACTGGAATTTTTGATGATATTACCAGGTTGTACAAGTTTGACAACTTTGGTTCATCATCTTTTTCATCATTTTTTGTTGCTCATAGCAATGACTTGAGCAAACTTTGGCATGAGCGGTTTGGTCATCTAAACTATCGCTCATTACAACAACTATATAATCAACAGATGGTGACTGGTCTTCCTCTTGTTTCATGCAGAGATGGTGTTTGTGCCAGTTGTGTTCTCGACAAACATCATTCGGACAGTTTTGAAAAACGTGCCTCTTGACACGCCTCAGGTCCTTTGCAACTTGTTCACAGTGATTTGTGTGGTCCACTTTGTTCTCCTTTTTTTGGGTGCAAGTATTTCTTAAATTTCATTGATGAATTTTCTAGACATACTTGGGTTTACTTCTTAAAAATTAAGAGCGAATTTTTTGACAAGTTTTTGGCCTACAAGGCCCTTGTAGAAAAGCAATCTAGACATCAAATTCAAAGGTTAAGAACAGATAATGAAGGCGAATATGTGTACAATATTTTTACAAATTACTGCACTACATAGGGAATCCAAATGCAACACATTGTTCCATATACACCTCAACAAAATGGTGTTGCTGAGGGAAAGAACCGCACATTAAAAGAAATGGCTAATTGTATGATCCAATCTAAGGGATTAAGTCTAAAGTATTGGGTGGAAGCCATCAACTATGCAAATTACATAGTAAATCGCACTCCCACAAAGGCTCTTAAAAATATAACACCGGAAGAAGCTTGGACTAAAATTAAACCAGATGTAAGTCACTTCCGTGTGTTTGGCAGTATAGCATGGGCTCACATTCCTGATGAGAAAATGAAAGAATTGCAGCCTAAAAGTGAGAAGTGTATATTTGTTGCTTATTCTGAAGATGTCAAAGGTTACAGACTTCTTCAATCACATTGTAATGAAATTATTATTAGAAGAGATGTTAAATTTGATGAAAATCTCTTGGCTTGCGAGCCTA
>JASDQU010947492.1:13096-32887 GCA_032191745.1 Picea mariana
GGCATATGATAGCCCATTGGAAAGATCTATCCAAAGACTACAATAGTTGCACAAAATCTCATGATGAAATTTTGCGATGAAATTTGACGATCGCAACATACCCCAAAAAACATCGTTTAGGGCCTCAAAACAACTCCAGAAGTTCAGGACCCAAAAAACTGCTAAAAATAGTAAATTGTCAAAATTGCTAGAAAGTTGTTTTGAGCCAACTGGAAAAGGTGGGTGGCCACCGATATCCACCTGGATCATTGTGTCACTATTGTAAATCCTTCAATCCTATCCCAAGTTGTTCTTAAGGGGGGATGTTAGGATATTTAAACACTTAGGATTTAGTTAAGATATACTTGGTCTAATGTGTCATTAGGTAAAAGTATGTTTCTTAGTGTGTTTATTTAGTATGAATTAGTATGCATTTGTAGTTACGAAATCCAACGGTCACTATATGTTCCTGACATAGAGTGATCCAATGGTTCATGTTCTCCTCAATCTTAATGGGTACATTGATCCGTGGCTTAACACTCGATTGGTCCATGATATCTATTTAAAAAGCATGGAGGGTTATTTTTCGATGATCGATAGTGAGAAACTCTCATGCAAATCTCTTTGTAATATTTTTATTTTGCATTAATAAATTGCTCCAAGTGGCCACGTTGGTTGGGGCATGGATGTTTCCTCGTAGGGGTTTTACCACATCAAAATATCGGTGTGTTGATATTTGATATGGTTGTGTGAGTGGTTATTGAAGGTGTTCATCCATTGTCAGAATACATGTGTTTTCGACCAAACTGCTCCTAAGTCCTTCCTTTGGTTCACCCATGAAGTCCAACATTTTGTCTGTTGCGGTGATGGCTAGGTCACATGCAATTGGAAGTGACACCAGTAGGGAGCCCAAGATAGGAAGAATGAAGGATCAACTAGTTATCTTAGAGAAGACTGTTGAGCAGATGATGGAAGCAATGTATCAACATGGTGAGAAGGTTGAATGGATGGATACTGATATGGGAAATATGGTGTATGGGATTAATGAATCCATGTAGGAGTGCCAACTGACTGTGAATTCTATCACAGGCACCTTTACTGACAACTTTCAAATTAGACTAAAGGCAACAGAGGATGCACTAGCCTCAATAACACATAAGTTGAAGGACTAAGATGACACCATCACATTTATAAAATGAGCTTTGTCTAATGGATATAGATCAGTTTCCATATCAATGAGGATCAAGATAAAGGAAATTGGTCCATATGATGGTACTCACAATGATAAGTTTCTTGGCAATTTATGTTGGGATATTGAGCATTACTTAGAGTTGTTGAATGAAATTTCATACATATACAAGATGATAATCTACTAACAATCATAAAGACAGAGATTACCCAATTCACATAACCATTGATTTCTAACACAAGGAAACCTCAATGGTTATGTGAATTGGGTAATTTTTGTATTTATGATTGTTAGTAGATTGTGCCATTACAACATTCAATTAAGAAATGGTGCGCTTACCTAATAGGAAGACACTTCAAGGTAAGAATAGATCATGATAGTTTGAAGTACTTATTGGAACAATTATTATGTTCAATAGAGAAACAAAAATGGGTTACAATGATGCTAGTTTATGACCTTGAAATCATCTACAAAAAAGGAAAACAAATTGTGGTGGTAAATTCACTTTCAAGGAAATAATATGACACATAGGGATTACTTTTTTATATTTCCATTATTCAATATCATTGAATGGAAGAAGAAAGGATAGAATGGAAGCAAGATCAAAATATATGAAAGATCATTCAACAACGACAAGAGGACCCAAGTGCATTAGATAAATTTGCATGGAAGAATGATTCATTGTGGTATTAGGATAACTTACATTTATATAAGAATTCCCAACTCAAACAAAAGGTCCTTTCAGAATTACACACTTCTCCTATAGGAGGGTATTCAAGGTTCTTGAAAACTTGCCATAGGATCAAGAAATATTTTTTCTAGGAAGGTCTTAGAATTTATTTTCAGAAGTTTGTGGTTGAATGTTTGGTCTGCTAACATAATAAGGGAGAGACAAGCAAGACTCTAGGTCTCCTACAACCATTATACATGCAAAATCAACATTGAGAAGAGGTATCAATGTATTTTATTATAGGTCTACCCAAGTCTGAAGGAAAGAATGTCATCATGGCAGTGGATTAACTCACAAAATATGCACATTTTTTCTCTCTTTCTCATACGTTTAAAGAAAGTATAGTAGCTACACCATTCATGGAAATAGTTTAGAAGCTACATGGAATTCCCAATATTATTGTAAGGGATAGAGATCCAATTTTGATCGATAAATTTTTGACTAAATTATTTTATTTTCTAGGTACTCAATTACATCATAACTCCTCTTACCATCCTCAATATGACAGGAGGACTGAGAATGTGAATAAATCTCTAGAATTGTATCTTTGTTTCTTTTCATATGATAAACATGCACAATGGGTCAAGTTTTTTCCATAAGAAGAATGATGGTACAACACATCTTTCCATACTTCATAAAAAATTTCTCCATTTATGGAACTTCATGGAAATCATCCTGCATTCATCATATCACCCTTGAGAGGGAAAGAGAAGGTTCAAGCAATGAAGGACCACACATAGAACCAACTATATGTTCTCATACTATGAAGGACAAATTGTCTATAACACAAAATAGGATGGAATAAAAAGTATATCAACATCACAATGAAAGGGAATTTTAAGCGGGGAATTAGGCGTTTCTAAGGATACAACCATACAAACATATTTCCCTCAAGAAAGAAAAAAAAGGACAATAAATTAGCACCCAAATACTATGGTCCCTATAAGGTGTTGTAGATGATTGTAGTATGACTTACAAATTCGAGTTGCCTCCATATTCATGCGTACATATAGTATTCCATGTTTCTTTCTTCAACAAGGTAATAGGTGATACAATCCTAGTTCAAACTANTTTTACTAGATATTAATGAATAAGGGAAGATCATACTAGAATCATAAACAATCCTTGAAACAAGAATTAATTAGTTGTGAAATTGAGAAATTATTGAATACCTCATTAAGTGAATAACCTACCAGTGGAAGAGGTGACAGGGGAAGATGGGTTATTCATGTAGAAAAATATGTTGCTAATCAAGTGTTGATGGTAACACTTCTTTGAATTGGAGGGGTAAGTTAAGCCCTGGATATTGAGTTACTACATTTCAATTGTAAAAGGAGGTTGCCCCTCGAAGAGGCTTCACATTCATTTTTCTCTATCATTTTCAAGTTGGATTTACTTATCTTTATCTTTTTATTCTATTTGGGTGTTTGGTGCATAACAACAAGCATGCCATTATTCAAAGAGTTGAGATTTTATTGAACAAGTTTTAATTTTCTTATCCTTTTTTCTATATCTTAGGCCCCCTTTTGTAGATTTTTCCCATCGATTATTTTTTGTAACCTTCGAATGTAGGTCTATAAGAGGCTACTCTTGAGCCTTGGAGATCCTTCCACTTCTCTTAAAATGAAGGAATACCAAAGTTTTGAAATGCATGCATAATTTATCTCATCCCATTAGGATGTGAAATCATTCAATGGTTGTGATCCAACCCAAATATAGAGTTGATACTTTCTTATGTTGATTAACTCTTCATTGTTTTGAGAATTATACAATTTCAAACGAGAATTTCATTTTGAAATGAGTGTTGATCCTATTGAGAGTTAAAATAAGATTTTTCTTAAATCAAGGTAGGACTTGTGTTATTTCAAAAGGATAATTCTATATTGAATCATGACATCGAAATTTTGACCTTGATATTGCTCTATTTATTTAACTAACGTATTTTAACATGTTATGTTTTTTCCAATGGGTGCAATGCAAATTCATCTATATGTATCCAAAAGGATTATGTAGAAGAAGATAACCAGAAAAAATTAACCAACTAAAGAAGATAAACCATCCATAGGAAAGCAACCAACCAAAGGGAAGAAATGAACCAAACAGAAACAATCAGATATGGAAACACTAGCAAAGGATTTCAAAATTCCAATTTATGTAACACCTCCCATCAAAATGGAGTTGGAAATGTAGATCATTATGGGGAACTATTCATGTTGATTAAATATAGGGTAGGATTTTCCACTACCTTGGATCCGAATGAAAGACAAAAAGAAGAGATCGATGGAGTACAAAATTGTGAAGGTCATATATTCACAATGCTACTGCAAAGCTAGGAGTGGTGGCATGTGTAGAAATTATTAGTTAGTTAATTGATCCATTGATGTGAATAAGATACAATATACAATGAATAGGGAACATTCATAGGATATTTCTTTCTTACTAATCTAGAGGCATCCTAAAAGTTTGCAAAAGTTGAAACATATTTTACAAATGAATGGATGAAAGAATTTACTCATGCACATGATTGTTGTGACATCCTATCTAGCTAGTATGATGATGGTAGAATATTCAATCCCAAGGATACCAAATAATTTCCCACTATTAATTTCAAAGGAGCCTACTTGTTCACTACCTAGTTGGTCAGTGGGTTATATGGAGAAAAGTCATATTCACATTTGAAAGTGGAAGAATACCAATATTTAAAATAGAAGAGGAAAGAGGATGAAAACAAAAGTCTGGAAGCTTAGGAAAAATTCAAAGTAGAATACAAGTCTAATAATAAGGGAAAAAAACAAGCTAAAACATCAACCAAAGAAGAAGTATTGAGGATGGATGTTGTGGCAAAAGATAAAGAAAATTCCAAAGCAAATAGGAAAGTAGAAGCTTAGGAAAAGAAGAAAGAAGAAGAAAAAACAAAAGTGAAAGCATATGTAGAGGCTCAAATACTCAAAGAGGAAGAAGAATTAAGAAACAAAGTTGAATAACAAAAGAAGAATAAATAATAAGAAGAGTTAAAAGAAGAAAAATGAAATTGATGAAGCTAAGAAGAAAAGAAATAAGAATTGGAACAAGAACAAGGGTTAAAGGACAAAGGTGTTGTAGATACAATGGTTATAGAGCCAATGAAAGAGGTCTGTACTCGTCAATTATTTGCTAGCATGACTATCTTAGGGATGGTTACTATAGGGGAAATTCAATTCTATACACCCACTAATGAAGTAGCCAACTTGGAAAAGTTTACTTTTGATAGAAAAAGGAAGCAGATTGTGAGACAGACTCACAAATGAAAAAATATCAATGTTGATCAAGAGATTATGATCACCAATGGGTTTATTGTGATGGACACTAACACACCTAGTTTAACATTAAATATTATATAGGAGTTGCATTCACATGAGCCATTTTTACTAAAGAAGTAGATGTGGACAGGTGAATGAAAGAGCATGAAGATAAGATAGTATTGTTGGAGAACAAAGTAGACTATTACAAGTCTAATCAATACAATGTTTTCCAAGCTGCAAAATACCAAGATTTATAGGATAAGAGGAAAGAGAAAGAAAAGAATAGGTTGGAAGATAAAGAAAAAAAAAAACAAATAAGAATGCAAACACACAAGCTAAAACATCGAAAAAAAAAGATGTATTGAGGAGGGAGGTCGAGGAAAAAGCTAAAGAAAATGTCAAAGCAAAGAGGAATGCATAATTTGAGGAAGAGAAAAAAGGATAAGCAAAAGAAAAAGTCAAAGTAGATGTAGAGGCTCAAAGGTGTAAAGAGGGAGAAGATTTAAGAAAGAAATATGAAGTTGAAAATAAGAATAAAGAATAAGAAGATTTAAATAATAAAATTGAAGCCGATGAATATGAGAAGAAAATAAAGAAGAAACATAACAATAGTGAGGAGAGAAGGACAAAGGTATTATGGAAATAATGGGGATAGAGCCAATGGAAGAGGTATATACTCCTGAGAGCTTTGATGACATGATTATTCTTAGGATGATTATTGTAGTGGAAATTCCATTGCCTAGAGCCATTGATGAAGTAGCCAACTTGGAAATGTTTACTTTTAATAGAAAAGGGAAGCAAATTGTGATAAAGACTCATAAGTGAAGAAATATCAATGGTGATCAAGAGCTTGAGATCACCACCAAGTTTGTTGCAATGGACACTAGAAAATATTTTCTAACATTAACTACTTTTTTAGGACTTACATTCAAATAGGATACTATTACCAAAATAGTGGATGTGGATAGGTGAATGAAAGAGCATGAAGATAAGATAGCATTGTTAGAAAACCAAGTAGACTATTACAAGTCTTATTAATACAATGTTTAAAAGTTCATTTATTGTGACTTTGAAATTCAAAAATGAATTAAATGATGTACAAAGGGAATTCTATCATATAGCTCAACACCACCTCAGGGGTAAGCTAAGATATTTCAAATGTCTAGAATCACATTTAGGCATAGAAGATATCTTATGATCAAGAACTATTGCAGTTCGACTCCATTAAAATATGGAAACTTTATCTTGTGAATATTCCTCCAAAACTCCCCTCATTAAATGAGAAGGATATGTTTGATATTGAATATAGTTGTGTATATTTGAGGGAATCAATCTAGAAAACATTAAATTAAGTTCAACATGAGTTGGTATATTACACCACGATGTGGAAAGTAATAGAAAAACTTGGAAAACTGCCACTCCAAATGATAGTTTTTTTCTCTCAAAACAATGTGTTAAAGGTCATTTAAGAGGAAATCCAAAAGAAAAAAAATAAATTCACTCACTTCCTATCATCAACAATGCATGCATGAAGAGCCACATTGAAGACCCAACTAGAGATATTACATTAATTAAAATCATGGCACCAAAGTTAGAGAAGTTTGAAAAAAAAATGAATTAAAGTATATGTACTTTTAAATCTCTTTGTGAACAATATCATTTTCCTAAAAAAAAAATAATGTTGTTGAGAAAACTTTCCAGACATGGAAAGCTTATATTGAAAAATATTGAAAAGAAAATGAGTAAGCATCCACTAGCCAAGTGGACGATACCAATGGTCAAGGGAGATGCAGTGTTTTCCCTCCGCTGACCTTTTTTATAAGTAAATTGAATGATAAAGAGAGGATTTTTTTTCTTGACATTGTATATTGTTTTCAAGTCAATTAAGAGGCCAAAATTTTGTCCAACTTTTGAGCACTTATTTTAGTGTTTGTTATTGTATGGGACTATTCATTTACTTTCTCATGCTATAATGAATGTAAGGATGTTTACTTTTTGTTATTGTATGGAACTATTCATTTACTTTCTCATGCTAGAATGAATGTAAGGATGTTTACTTCTATTATAGAAGTGTTTATGCATTGGTAATTTATTCTTACTGCTGTTTCCGTTGGTTTCTAACCGATGAATGTTAGATTATAGTAAGTAATTTAAATACATATTTATCTTGTTTTATTGTTGATTATTTACATATTTATGTTACTAATATATAGTAAAATGTTTTATATTTTAATAGAAGATATATATTCACTCTTTGTTTCTCAAATCCTAATTAAATGTTTAATATTAAGATTATATTTTGTTTAGATTTAACAAAAAAAATAGAATTTGGAATTTCATAACTCAATGCAAAATCTAGTATTGATAGTTGGTTCATTAAACCAGAAGAGTTTACTACCTCAAATAGAAAGAAAAATAATTGGAATTTAGATTTGGGTGAACTCCCTTATTTCGAAGATGGATATTTGTTTGTGTCAATAAATAGTGAACACAATTAGTAAAAAATGTTTATCACCTTTTTCATATCATTATCGATTGCATTTTTTATAAACAATAATTAAATTAATTCTTTTCTTCCTCTTTATAAATTTTCTAATTTTACTTGAATCTTATACCACAAAATAAAATAATAGGGGTTGCAGAGGGAAGTTTTGTCTTGAGCTCCTCTATGGATGGAAAAAATTTAGATAGTGATCATTGATTAATACTACATAAGAGACATTTAGATAACAATCCTTAGTCCATCTTACTTTGTGTGGTTCCATTCCAATATGGATCATTAGGATTTTAAGGAAGGTCCAATCCATTTAATAGATCCATCTTATTGACAAAGAAATATTTTTTTGTTCTTTTATGGAATGTAGAACTTTCCATGCTATATATATTGCAACATGAATTTGTCCTCCTTCTAGAAACTCAAACTAATACTTTGAAATAATATTGGAAAGTATAGTCTTAGTATTCTAGCAATGATCTTCATTTGTATTTTACAAGTAAAGTTGCAGAGGAAAATGGGTCTATAGGAGTCAAATGATAAAGGATTTTTCATAATTTGGGATGGTTGTAATAAAAATGGAGTTTAGGGCTCCAAAGAAATTCACATTGACTCTGGATTATTACATAACAAAAATAAGGTATTTTTTAATCAAATTAAAAAATCTTTAAAAAATGATGGGAAAACCATATAGCCCTAGGTATTTGTCATTTTTGGGGTTTTTAGTTCCTCTTCATTGAAAGGGGCTTTGAGAATTTCATTTTGTTCCTCCATAACTCTATTAAAGAGATAAATGATTTAAATGATTTCTCATATGTTTTTCTTACCTGGATCAAGGTAGATTCCTTTAAAGCACTCCAAAGTGGCTTTTGCAACTCCTTCATGTCTAGTTTGCACCACTCCATTTTTACTAGTCATTTTCCAAATTGTGTTTTGTGCTTTCCATGCTTGGGTGTATTTGTAGGATAATTTGGCGTTCTCATCTCCTTATTTCATCCAAATGAATATGTATTTTATCTCCATATGACTTTCTCCCAAGAAGAAATATATTCCTACCCCTTCCAAATTCTCTATATAAGTTCTAGCTTCTGCTAATAGTTTCCCCTTCTTCAGTTCCACGCATATCAATTCCATCTTCGCCTCTACTTATGCTAACTTTTACTACTACTTTTTTTCGTTTATCTGTAGACTTTTGATACATCCTTGGATACCCACCATGAGATTTGGGAATGAGGCCTCATTCAACACTTTTAACCAATGGTACTTCTTATTATGACATGGACTGTAGAAGTCCACAAAAATTAGAAATTTTTCCAAAATATTTCACTACGAAAGTACATGTTATTTTAGATTCTAGGAAAGAGTCTATTTTGAACCTACAATATTGATTATATTATATTTCCAACCCCCCTGACCTTCCTCTAGCACTAGAGGCCACATATTTCCATCCCTTTAGTAGGGGATTCAAAATGTTTGAATCTTCTTTACTAGAAATCACTATTTCTTGAATGAAGAGAACATCAAGGAAACATTTTTCATCGTCATATTTAGGGGAGTCCCTAATCCCCTTATGAGAATGGAGAGGACTATCATTTTTTACCTCCTCGAAAGCTTTCCCTGCTGTAAGTATCTCATGTACTGACTTTTTACTTCATCTATTCACCTCCTCTTTTTATTTCTATTTGGATTATTGAATAAAATATTTCCTTCATAAATACGTTTGGGTAGAGGTGTCGTCTTATTCTTTTAAGCCTCGTTTTCCCTCTTTATTGTGAGTTTCTCCTTTGATCCTTTTTCTAGGCCTAAGGTGATATCCTTAATTCCTAATTTGGGTGATCTTATCCCCCTTTTTAGGGGAACGTGAGATTACTAATGTTTCATTTTCCTAAACACCTTTCCCTATTTTGGTTTTCTTCTTGGATTTTTTCCTTATTTATTTTATATCTTCAGAGGTGAATTCTATTGGGATGGGTTTTGATCATTTTTCTTCAATACCCGCACCCTCATTTACAAATTCATAATCCCAAGATATATCTCTAAAAATTGGATCAATATCCAAATGGATAAGAGGGTAGGGTGTGGCTCTTTATTGATTTATCTACCCTTCTACTAGTTCCTCAAAGCAATTTCCATTTTCTAATTGAAAATTAGAAGGGCCTTTCAATAGCTAATATTGGGTAATTAGGAAAGGATGAATAACTTTTCTTAAAGGAAAAGATGATTATCTCTACTTACCACCCTCTTGAAACTACATTGAGGCTTTCATGCATCAAATCGTTTCAAGGTCTAATCCCCATATTTTGATTTTATTAGCACCATTTACACTTTATATAAGATATCCTCCTACCCTTTGTTAGGGCATGTATTTTTAGGTATCCATATGACCGAAACCCACTTCACATAAATAAAAGTTTTGAATATTCAGATACATGTTTTTGTTCCATGTTATACACCATTATATTAGTGTAATCAAGAATCCCATCTCCTAAAACAATCTATATCTATTTTTTTTTCTATTGAGGTTGATAAGAAATGCATCCTCCTAGTTGTGTGTTCCATGATTATGAAATTACAGAAGGAACCTATTACTAACTAAATACTTCCTTGCTCCATAATTCCAAATCCAATTAAGGGAGAATTACCCAAATTGAAGACACATTTTGATGGAAGAAGTGTCCTCAGACACACAAATTTTATTAATTAAGGAAAATAAATTACATCAATAATGCAAGAGCCAAGGATATTTTTAAGGATTGAAATTTATATTAAAATGTAGAAACCTAGGCTAATCTTACTAGTCCTTAATATGCAAAATGTAAAATTTTTGGTGATAGTTTTGTAAAAATATTCAAATTTCTAAGGATTTTATATAGTTTCTATAAAATTTTGGCGATTTTTAAGGTAAAATAATTTTATTCAATGGAATTTGGGTGATTTGTTTTTAGGAAAAAAAAAAATCGACAAGTCTGTTTTTGGGAAAAACCACGGAAAATTAGCCCATTAATGAAATTTATCCCCTAAAAGCATCTATGAAAAGAGCTTGCAATCACTAACATTACACCCACATGAGAAAATGAGATCTTAAATAAGCTCATCACATTAATTCTAAACTATTTTTTTTATGGACATCTTAACACATAATCATGTGAGTATGACAAGTGTCCATCTACATTAAATAAAGAACCTAACAATTTCCTATTTTGATGCTTCTAAGAAATGACTCTTTTCTAGACTTATTATCTATTTTGTTGAAGAACTTGCCACTATAGTCTACTTCTTACAACTCCAAGAAATTGTCGTTGATTCCATATTCATCAAGTAACATGACGTTGATGCCCTATCATCAACATTTCTAGCAAAATTTGCATATGAATATTCAACAAGTACAAAATTTGTATTCTTCTTGTATAGAATACCATAATATTTTGTACCTTGAATATATCTAAAAACCCTTTTTGTTGCATTCCAATGGATTTCCCTTGGTTCCTGCATAAATATCAAGAGAATACTCACTACATATGATAACTTCGGATGAGTGGTTTTCAAACAGATCAAGTTTTCAATCAACTGCATGTAACTAGTGTTGTTTACCAATTTCGTCCCTTCAAATTTTGAAAGTTTTAAGTTTTTTTCTCCATTAGGGTGAGAACAAACTTGCAATATGTCATGTCAATTTTTTTTAGTAGTTCAGATGCAAAATTGCATTGACTAATGAAAAAGTTGCTTGAATGTTGGAATACTTCAAATCCAAGATAATAGTGAAGTAAACACAGATTTTTCATCTTGAATCCAACCTGTAATTCCTTCTTCACCTGTAAAATATGATCATCATTGTTCCCAATAATGATCAAGTCATCCACATACAGAACTAAAATCACCATATTTTTACCTTGTAAAAGAACATATAAGGTGTCAACAGACTCACTTTACTTAAATCCAACTTTGTGAAGGTAATCATCCATTTTATCATACCAAGCTCTAGGAGCTTGTTTCAATCCATATAACACCTTCATCAACTTACAAACTTTTTATTTCTTCCCTTCAAGCTCAAAACCATGAGATCAATTAATATAGACTTCTTCTTGCAATTCCCCATTTAGGAAGGCACTTTTAACATCCATATGATGTACTTTCCATCCTTTTTGAGATCACAAAGAAATTACCATCATGATTGTGTTCCACTTTGTTGTAGGCGCAAAAACAATTTCATAGTCAATCCCTTCCTGTTGTGCAAAACCCTTGGTTACAAGTCTTGCTTTATATTTGTTGATCATTATGTCTGGCTTATACTTGATTCTGTAAACCCACTTGCATCCAATGGGTTTAACATCTTGAGGAAAATCAACAAGCTTATAAGTATTATTTTCCATTACCAATTGATATTCATCAATCATTTCTTTTTTCCATTCTTCACGTTTTACTTCCTTTTTGAAAGTTGAGGGATCAGTAAAATCATTTGTTACTAAGGAAAAAAAAATGTCTTCCCTGGTTGAACTTCATGTGCTTGTTTTAATTTTCTCATCAAGCTCGACATCCTTCAAAATTTGAATATCCCATTTTGGCTATTGATGTCGACTAGATTGAGGATATCAATTCTCACCATTATTATATATAGAATTGGTAAAAACATAAGCTCTTCTTTCCTATGAAGTATCTTGAGGTGGAGATTCATTATCAGATGAATTGTTTAATGAATATTCATATGAAATTTTTGAATAAGTATCATACAAACTTGATGAAGAAATGTCATTTCAGATGAAATCCAATCTATTTAAAACCAATGTTGTTTACTTGGTTGATTTTGCATCCTAAGTTTCTCCTTATCTACATGTTTGTCCAATTGTTCCAGAAGGCTTTCTATCTTTGTGTCACTCTTGATTTTGTTTTGTCAAAGATAACATCTCAACTTACAATAAATTTTTCGTTGGATAAAAGGAGATATCCCTTTTTTTCATCGGAATATCCAATCAATATACACTTTACACTTCTTGAATCTAAATTAGTTTGTTTTTATTTAGAAAATAATGCATAACATATTGAACCAAAAACTTGAATATGTTTGATTCAAGGCTTGAATCCATACCATGCTTCATATGGTGTGATCCCATCCAAAGAAGCAGTGGGAGATCTGTTCCTCAAGTAGACTGCAGTATGTACTACTTCAGCCCAGTAGGAGGGACTTAAACCCTTGAAATTTAACATATATCTCACCATTCCTAACAAAGTTCGATTCATTTGTTCTGTGACTCCATTTTGTTGTGGATTGTATGAGTTTGTAAGTTGTCTTATGATTCCCTTGTCTTTGCAATATTTTGGAATTCATTGGAAATGAATTCCCCTCCATTTTCTGTCCTTAATGTGTCGATCTTTTCTGTATCTTATTTTCCTACCATACATCGAAAAATATTAAACTTTTCAAAATTTTACGACTTATTCTTAAAAAAATGTACCCAAGTCATACGACTAAAATCATCAATAAAAAGAAAAAAACATTTACATCCACCTAGAGAAGTCTATAGAGGTCCACAGATGTCTCTATGAACAAGTTGCAAACATTTGTTTGCATGCCATGATCCTGTTGGAAATGTATCTCCATTTTGTTTCCCATAAATGCAAGCTTCACATCTTGCATCATCCTTCTTAAAAGTGTGAAGTCCTCTAACTATTCCTTGTTTTTGAAGTTGTAAGAGACTTTTAAAATTCAAATGTCCATATCAAACATGCCATAAACTTATAGGTGAAATCGTTGAATCCACAACTCCTGAAAAATCTTGCTTCCAAAGAATGACTTTCCCTTTCATCCTAAGAAGATTTCCATCTTCGTATCATGTCATTATTGTCTTCAAATTTTGCTTTGTGGAGTTGATTTTCACCAACCCATCTTCCATGACGATTTGATGTCATGCTTTTCGAAACATCACTAAAGACAAGAAAATATTTTTTAATGTAGGTATATACCAAACATTAGAGATCATTTTCTCTCCAATTCCAGGAAGAGAAACTTTCACAGTACCTTTTCCACAAGGTGTGTGTGTTATATCATCAGCCAAGAAGATTGAATTTAATTGGCATTCCTATAATTTCCAAAAGAAGTCTCTTCGAAAATTCATGTGTTGAGTAGCCTATGTGTCTATTATCCATGCATCTTCATATGCACTTCTAAACGAATAATTGGAGACCAACAAAGAA
This sequence comes from Picea mariana, assembly GCA_032191745.1. Classification (NCBI taxonomy): domain Eukaryota; kingdom Viridiplantae; phylum Streptophyta; class Pinopsida; order Pinales; family Pinaceae; genus Picea; species Picea mariana. The sequence goes on from JASDQU010947492.1 coordinate 26,959, forward strand.
CTTGATTCTGAGTGTTGAAGCATGGTGAATACATATTCAAAATTATTATCCTTTTAATTATTAGCATACTATGTCAAAGTTAATAGTTTCTTAAAATTTGGTATTTTTTCGATTGGATTGTGACAATCTTTTGCATAATGACCAATCTTGTTGCAACGTCTGCATACAACTCAACTTAAGTCTCTGCCTTTTCTAATTATTACGAATTTGAAGTCTTTATGATTGACTGCTTCTGAAGTTGTTTGACCCTCGTTTAGAATTTGTGTTTCCTCTTCCTTGACTTCGTCCTCGACCTTATCCTCTATAAGTTGATTGATATTTATTACCACGTCCTTTGTTATTGAATTGAGCTCCTCTTCCTATTGAACTTTCAGTTGAAGGTTTACCAGTACTTGCTTCTGTAAAGAAGACATCTTCTCCAATGTGTTTCTTCTTCCCAAAAGTTTTATCATGTTGAGCTAACAATTCACTCAAGTAATCAAATTTTATATTTTCTAACTTTCTTTTCAATTGTAAAGTCTCCAAGAAGTGTTTATAAGAGGACGACAATCCTGCATTCAATATCATTGTCATCAAATTGTCATCTACATTAGTAAATATTGCCTTAGATATATCCCATCCAATGTTCTTTAGTATGGAAATATACTCTAGTAGATCTCCGCCTCTAGTCATTTTCTGTTGAAGTAGTTTTAATTGAAGGCCAACCCTTTTTGTTTCAAGTTGAGTTCCAAACAAATCTTTGAACGTTTTCCATGTAGGCCATGCATCAGATGCATTTTCAATGTGAACATATATCTCTTCATTTACATATTTAATCAATGCTAAAGCTTTCCCATCCTTTAGTTCCCATTTAGCTAGTGGGATTGCATTAGTGGGTTTATTTGGTTTTACATCACCATTGCATATGTCTTTCCATAGCTCGTTGTAAATTAAAGTGCTTTCGATATGTCATTTCCATGCTTTGTAATGTTTGGAACCTTCGATTTTATTAGACTCAGAAAACAAATTTATAAGTTTGGACATTGTGAATGTTTTGAAGAGGAAAAATATATGCCAAAAATCACGAACAACACAAAAATTAGATTATAAGAACACCACACATTATGCCACAAAAAAGACAAACTATCGAAAATTGGCCTTGACCTTTGTATAGTCGCTTGAAAAAAGAGATTGATTGAGCTTTGTAGTTAGCTTCAATCAACTCTTTAATAATTGCAATATAATTTTGCTTCCTAAATATTTCAAAATTTTGACTTTCAAAAATAAATTACTTCAATTACATCATATTCAATTATTTATTACCACCTCTAAATAAAAAAATTCAAATTACAAAAAAAATATTATTTCTTCTTTAAGTAAACATTACTTCAAATTACAAATATTTACTTGAATTACATCATATAAAATTATTTATTACCATCTAGAAAGAAATAAAAAAAAAAAAATAAATAATTCCTATTTCTCATTCATTGAAGTAAACATTACTTCAAATTACAAATATCATCAAACTAAAAAATACTACTCTTTCTTATAACTCCCAATTACAAAATATTTCAAAAAATACTCCCCTTTTGTTTTGTTTACATTAAAAAACTATTGAACGTATTCGTATGTCTTTGGCATAAAAAAATAAAAATAAAAATGAATATAACACTTTTTGAAAAAAAAAAGTCATTATTTTGTCTTTGCGTGTCATTCTTAAACCACTTATCCATAAACAAACAAAAAACTCTTAGGAAAATGAAATGAATGGGAACTTCGTTTTTAATATGCCTAATAAAAAAATATGGTTTTCCTTTATTTTGATGGAATTCAAACCTTCTTTATATAAAAATAAATAAATTAATTAATATTTTGAAATCGTGGAAATCTGTTTGGTCAGCGGGAGATTAGTGTATTAGAGATCAGTGGTGCTGTAAAATATATTTTATAATAGTTGAGAGCATATTTTTCTTTCATAAGAAGTTACAAGTTCAAATCCACAGAAAATAGGGTATATATACCTCCATAAATTTTACTAATCTAAATTTTTGAGGGAAGAGAATTGTCTAACTTGATAAACACGGCATCACAAATCCAAGTTTAAAAAAAATATTACAAACAGAAGGATTTGTCTCTATCGTTTTTCCTAGAGCAGAAGGGTTTCAAACAGCAAATTGATATCAGCGACTCTGAATGATACCACGCCTCCAACGTGAGATTGCATCTTCTTGATAGCTAGTTCTCTAGGCTCAAGATTATGTATGCAAGTTAGCACCTCGTATCAGAAGTAGTGGGTTTGTTGGATTGATAGCCTCTCTGGTTTTCTTGAATCGGTCTACTAGATTTGCAGTCTCTGGCTACATGCAGTGTTTGTTTTACATTCCGGTTCACAGGAAGGAATTGTGTTTGCGAAGGACTATTGGTTTAAAAAAGAGGAGTATTTTTTGAATAAGAAACATATCATGAAAACAGAGGTTATGAATCTATTAGAAAGTGTCAGGTTTTCCCATTCAAATCCATACTATGTCGTGCAACAGGGAAAGATAGTTTTCTTAACATTAATGAAGAACTATGAACGATTGGATTTTCTCAACGATGCAAGGAAAGTACAACAATTGGACAAGCAACGATTGTACATAGGGGAGTCTGAACGCGCGTGTGATAAGAAAGCGTTGAGGGTTTACAGGAAGAGGATCGATTTTGACTACAGATGACGTATTGGCTTATTCATTGTCAGCATGGAATACAAATCAATAATAATTGTTGAGCAAAACTATTGATTTTCTTTTCCTTTATAAACACTTTGAACAATGGACATACCAATCAAGTGTTGATTGTTGCCACTCAGTTTTTTGATAGCTTTTGACATCGGAATCCTCGATAACACAATGATGACAGAACACACACATATTTTATCTATTAAAGAAAAAGAAATTACATCAATAATGCAAAAGTTTAGGATTTCTAACATTACTTTGTCATGACAAAATGAAAAACTCATCATACTAATCTTGTCACGTAATCTTGTGAGTATGACAAGTGTCCATATATATTAAATAACAATTCTAACAATTCTATTTTTTTTTATATTTACTATCTATTCTAACAAAATACATTCTAGAAAAGATAATAAAATAATATTATGCTAAGTACTTTAGAATCATAATATCTAACACATTTTTTTTATCTCTAATCAAATCTTGGTCTATGAAAAAGCATAAGATGTAGCTCTCCCAAAACCACATTCATCTTCCTATGCATCCTATGTCTTCCTTAGATCTAAAGATGAAGGTGATTCAAATTAAATCTTCTTTCCAAGGTTTGTAAAAAAATGTATTAGCAAAGTTTGAAGTCAACAATAAACTTGAAGAAAAAAGGCCTCATGTAACATCCTGCTCTTGTGCGCACTGAGCAAACTTATTCTTTGAGGACACTTGCTTGCAAGTGATCCGGATTATTATACTATTGGCCGTTGATTATAATTATGAGGCATTATGGATGTGATTATATGTCATTTCGTTGTATTGATATAGATAGGTGCTATTGACTCGGTTCTCCTGAGTGTGCGGGATTTTGGACCTCAAGGATGTAGAGGCATTGTCACATACCCACTAAGGAAAACAAATTTTTTTTTGTCGAATTCTCGAGGATAGAAAATCCCCGAAATATCTACGGGGGTCTTAGCATAGGCTAGTTCCTTTCTTGTCCACCTCCATGTGATCGTGGGTTGCGACCACAGGCCGAACAAATATGGTGTTCTTTCACTCTTCGCGACTCAACACTACCAGAGTGTCGAGTCTTTTGACTTTGCAAACCCCGACACGGCGAAGCGCCGAACCCCGACAGGGCTAGCGAGTGGTAGGTTTCCCCCTTGGGATCTTGTCCACATGACCCTGTCCTGTGTCTACGCGCTTAAGCTAGCCAAGCGCTTATTGACTTTTCGCGATTCAGGGAAATGCGATGCATGACTTCCTTTTGACACTTTTCGCTATTCGCAACCTGGCAGGTTGAAGCATCGAGCTCTCGTGCTCTTCTTCTCCGAAATCCCGAGACGCAAAAGTCAACAATGGTTGACTTTCTCTTTGCACTTCTCGCAACTTGCAACCTCGCAAGTTGGAGCGTTGAGCCTTCGTGCTCCTATCTCGCGAATCTCCGAGACGCGAGAAGTCAACAGAGTGTTGACTCCTTTCCGGGCGACGCGTGCCCACCTATCAATCGCGCGGTCCCCACCTGATGGATGTGCCACGTGTTCTCAAGAGCCTCGACTCTCGACACTTCGCGACTTCTACGGTCGAAAGTGACCCCTTCCAACCTCCGAATCCCTGAACTCCCGATATATGATATCACCACGAAGTTCTGATCCAACGATCCTCCCGTTCCTGGATCCAACGGTTCAGATTTTTCTCCTCGCCACTTTGCACTTCGCGACTTCATGAGTTGGAGCACCCAACTCTTGCGCTCTCTTCTTGCAAAACCCCGAGATGCGAGATCCCGAACTCAGACCTCTTCGGGACTGCACTGATCCTAACTGCCCTGCAACTCTGCAAGATCCAACGGCTATCGGCTGGTCGCCACTTCTATCTCGAAGTGTCTCTACCGTCCATACAACTTCTCTCATGGCTGCTTCTACGGCTTAACTCCCTCGCAACTCAGTGCGATCCAACGACCCACGACAATTCGACACTTCTCCACGAAGTCTCTCTGCCATCCGTTTCTGCTCTCTTCTGCGCGCGTCTGGACGTACTTTTTCGAAAACCCAGATCTATTTCACTCCAGTTGATCTAACGGCAGTTGTATCTCTTCCTTGAACATGTGCTTCTCTTCCTTCTCCTTGGAAGATTTCTTAAGTATCAAAGGTCTCGGCCTTTGCTTCTCCTCTGCGACCTTTGCAGCTAAGGCTCTGTGCACAAAATGGCACTATCCCTCCCAAGCTTCTCTTTTCTGAAACCGTGAAAGATTTCCTCGACCTCTGTGATTCCTACAGGGTCTGTGTACATGACAAGGTGCTGCCTATCCTCCTCAGATGGATGGTTGTGATTCTCTCACGACTTCGCTGCCCGCGAAGTCAAAAGACTTTCCTCTATGACTCCCGATGTCTGAATCCCCGATATGGGTGATTTCGCGACACATGTCCTCTCTCCAACGGACGACTCAGGTTCTTTCGCTATTTTGGGACTTCTATTGTCGAGTGCCCAGACGCTCGTCCTTCGGACTCCTGAACTCCCGAATGCCGAAACCCCGATACAAACTTCTTCTCGGGACTTTCGCTTCTACTATTCTTCGCGTGAGGTTTAAACCTCGTGTAACTCTCAACAGATCCAACGTCTGTCGGTTGTTTAGACCAAGGTATGACGACTCAGACCTATCTCTTCATTGCGCCATTCCTAAGCTGCCTGGACACGAATCCACGGTCCAGATTCTTTCCCGGACCTTGGGGATCTACGGTCCCGATTTCTTCGTTGCTCACGAAGATAAAGGAAAAAGGGGTAAGGCATTTAACGCCCTCGTTTATTCCTTCAATATAACGGTCGTGAATGACCGCAGATCTTCCAACAGGATCTCATCCATTGATCGATACTTATTCTTCGAATCCTCAAGGGATTCTGCGACTTCTGCACCTCTGCAGAGTCTTTGCACACAGAGTGCTACCTCTTTTGAGCTTTTTCAAAAAGGGTATCTCTATCGGAAGATTTATCCAGGGTATCACCTGAGACAGATAAGGGTATAGATTTCCCAAGAAACGACTTGAATTCTAAATTGATTCAATGTGCGTATATACATATAAATCTATTTATAAACATAAGCCATATGTGGCCCTTCCATTATAAGCATGCAACCACCATTTCTGAATCAAAACACTACACAGGCAGTCTTATACTCAACCCATTCATAAAACTGCACAGACTATGAGCATATATGTCAGCATATAAATTTCAAGATGCAAGAT
>JASDQU010947493.1:8983-33122 GCA_032191745.1 Picea mariana
AACCACTCCAGTGCCAATGCCTTCGCTAGAAGAAGCTCCGTTGAAGAACATATTCCAAAAAGAGGTGGTTGGAGGAGGTATCTCATGATTAAATACATGTTTCTTTCTGATTTGAAAATGCACTTCAAGAGTATCAGTGAGTTGCAATAAACTAGAACCAAAATCAGTGTCAAGTACCAAGATAGGATGATTGGTGGGGTCTTCTTCATCACTAATAATGTAGGCCAGCTGATCTTCTATGTACAACCTCATGTGTTCCCCTCTAAAGACTGGAATGGTGGCATATGTGAGATCCATCTGTAATGTTCCTCCAAGTTTTTTAATTCAAGATCTTGACAACAACATGCTGAACTTGGGGTGAACATCAACTACTACAATGTCCATGACCACACTCTTCATTGGCAGCTGAAATAAAGACACCACCAAGTATTTGATGAATCTGAGGCATTGCACCCTCCTTGAATCAAAAGAGTACAAATTGTGATAATCCTTTGTCACTTCTAGTCCCAATTCTTCCATGACTATTTTGGGTATAAGGTTGTGGGAAGCTCCTGAATCCATGAGGCAATTATGCGACACCTTATCATGTATGTTCAAGGATGTGTAGAAGGGAGGGGATGAATCATCTCTATATTCTACCATGGGACCTAGGATGACTACTGGCTTTTTATCTTGAAGATTTACTAAGTCTGTGGAAGGCTGGGGGGACTCAGATTGTAGCAGTTTGGAGAGGGACCTTTTGAAATATTCATTTTTAACTAGTTTTGAGAGGGGTACGAGAATTCTAATCTTTTGAATTTTGTGCTCAAAAATAAAGGAGGAAAAAGGATTAGGAGCTTCCCTTACCTCAGAGACAGGTTCTTTCATTGTTGGTGAAGTATTCTGAGTTTTCTTTTCTTTGGTAGTGATTGTTGCAGGTTTAGTAGGCCTTTCTTTTATGAGGGGCTGATCATGGCTATCAAAATTCCCTTCTTTCTTCTTTGACCTGAGATGGTATCTATTAGGAGTGTTGTTTTCCTTTTCCCCCTTACCCAACTCATTGATTTGAATGTTCATAAGGGATTCTTCATATGCATATTGAGTCAAATGGGGAAAAGGGGAAGTGTCTTCAATACAGTGAATTTCAGGGTCGGGCTCATCTATCTCCTCTCCTTCCACATGAGCAACTAGGTTATTTTGGAGAGGAGTTTGAATCCTTTGATAATCTCTATCTTTTATCCTTTGTTCCCTTGGAAAAGTCTGTGGCACATTGTTACTAGGCCTCATGAAGCCTCTGTTATCAGTATTTTGGGGATTTTTGTACATGGGATTCCCTTCTAACTCCCACCTTTCCATTCTAGCTGAAAGCGATTTTAGCACTTTAGTTACCTCATCCATTTGAAGGGGAAGGGGAGAGGAATTGGATGGGGAGGCTTCAGGTCTCTTCCTGGATATGTCTCTATGATCCTTATTCCTGAGTCGGTCAGCAGCCAATATGTTAGATTCTACTTCCATGGTTGCATCCTGCATGTGAGCCAGAGTAGTTGCTCTCCTTTCCCTCAATAGAAGGCATGAATCAGGATCAAAAGCAATAGCATAAGTGATTTTAGTAGAGGCTTCTGAGGGCTTTATCTCAGTGGGGATCTTATTGTACATTTTATTGAATCTCTTGGAGAAGTCAAAGACATAATCTCCTTCCTTTCTCTTCAAAGACCCAAACTTTGTCATGTAATACATAAAGTCTTTTTTGTCTCCCCATTGTCTCAAAAAGGAATTATCCAAAGCCTCAATCCCATTGATAGATCCAGGAGTCAGGGCCCTAAACCACTTTCTAGCCTCACCTTCAAGGATATGGATGAAAATCCTCATCCATATGTCTGCATGCATGATAACATGATCATCTGTAAAACTGTAAAAGGATTCAAGGTGTTCTTCTGCAGCTATGTCCCCTTCACCCATAAACTTGGGTAGCTGCTTAAGGTAGCCATATGCTGGAAGGGCATTGAGAGGTTGAGGTAACAACAGGGGAGCATATCTAGCATCTATTATAGCCTCCATTCTAGTCATGGGGGGATTTTCTCCTACCATAGGAATATTAGGTGGAGGAGAACTCGGGGGAGAAGGAGCTCGAACAGGGGATACTGTAAATGAGCTTCCATGTGGAAGGGGGAACAACAAGGGATTCAGAGAGAAGGATAAGGGTCTTGAGTCAGTAGATGCCCCTCTCTATGCAGTCACAGTAATAAGAGGAGGGGTGGTAAAGCTAGGATTGGGGAAATCTGCTATGGTCATGGGTCTATACCAGGGTACAGCTTTAGGGGAGAGGGGAGTGACAAGGATTTCTCCCTGCAATATCAGACCAGGAGGGGAAAACTCAGCAGGAACACTTCTAAAATTTAGGAAACTGGAAATTTCAGGAAAAGGTCTACTAGGAAGCTGAGAAGAATAAAATGGAGTTTCTACAGAAGGACATGGAAAATTACCTGGTTCAACTGTGGAAGTTTCTCCTTCAGAGGCCTTTCCTTTTCTGATAATCACCTCTGGATCAGCTTCAAGTGTAGCTAGAGGTAGCTGTGGGTGGGACTATGTGTGTCTACCTCTGGAAGCCACAACCAAAATAGTAGGTTCACGATAATGGAGTCTTCAGGTGCACAGTATTAATCTCGTAGGGCTCTGATGCCTGATGCACCTTCAGAATCAGAGGCTCGATGTTGTTCGATCCCAGGGAAAATTTTCAACTTCATCCCCGACAACAACACTAGAAATGTTGGCATCAGAAGTCAAGCCTGGATTGTAGCAGGAGTAAGCCTGAAGCCCATCATTTTATGTCACTATTTGTTGATAAAGGGTGATGAATGGAAGTAAACTCAGAACAATATCATTCTAACTTAGAAAATAGGCCAGGCATGCACAAGAAGATGAGGTCTTGGTTTAACTTCAGATAGTAAGTTGTAATAAGGGTGAGTAGGAGGAAGACTTATGTGGGGAAATGTGAAGGCCCGTTGTAGGCATCGAGCTTCTAACAGCCTGTAGAAGAAAAATTTGAACACAAGAACCTCTTATATTCAAAAGCAGAAACACTAAAAGAACATAACAGTGCTATAATAAATCCTTTATCATAACACAGCCACGACGATTCATGTGAATCAATCAATCATGAATTCTTTTAGTATGAGATCAAAACCAGATGAAAAAGAGAGCTTCCTTACATTGAACAAGAAAATTTCATATGTAGATACATAGCCAGGAAAACCAGTGCTTCATTAAAACATTACAGTCGGGAGCTCTACTCTACCATCCATCCTCACAAAAATACAAAAACTGAGTATATATACTTAGATCAATTCACCACCTTGGCAGTAGGAGGGTAGATGAGACATTAAAGTCCAAATTAGCATGTGCAGGCTCCTCTGGTCAGATGAGGAGATAAGATCGACATGGCTTCTTTAGGAAAACCTATACACAAGACGATCTTGGGCAGACTGTTTGCCAAAACCTCCATGCCTTACATTTAAGGAGTGAGTCGAGGTTTCAACCACCTCCTCCTACCTTTATTTACCTTTAGCAGGGATCAGGATTGAGGCCAAGTTGAATTGGCACCTGGAGAACATGGTGATGCCTCCTGCAGCTAAACCTGATGCTTTGTCCCTTTTTCACATCTCTTTCTATCACCACAAGTGACGATGGTCCGTGACCCTACGCCTATCTTCAAAGGCGATTTTCGCATTTCATGTTTCGGAAATTCCATATGCAGTGGAGGATCGACCCCCTGTCTTTCAAGGTCCCGATAACCGGAATGCTGAAACGACTAATCATTTTGTGTTTTAGAGTTTCCTGATGCAGTGGAGGAGTGACCCCTTGTCTTTCAAGGTCTCGGTAACTGGAATTCCAAAACGGCTAATCATTTTGTGATTCAGAGTTTCCCAATGAAATGGATGAGAGAGACCTCCTGTCTTTTGAAGTCCTAGTAGCCGAAATGCCGAAACGGCTAATCATTTCACGTTTCAGAGTTTCCCAATGCAATGGATGAGAGTGACCGCCTGTCTTTTGAAGTCCTGGTAGCTGAAATGCCGAAACAGCTAATCATTTCATGTTTCAGAGTTTCCCAATGCAATGGATGAGAGAGACCCCCTATCTTTTGAAGTCCCGGTAGCCAAAATGTCGAAACGGCTAATCAGTTCACGTTTCATAATTTCCCAATGCAATGGATGAGAGAATCCCACTGTCTTTTGAAGTCCCGGTAGCCGAAATGTCGAAACAGCTAATCATTTCACGTTTCAGAGTTTCCCAATGCAATGGATGATAGACCCCGTGTCTTTTGAAGTCTTGGTGACCATCGATCTGCTCCATCTATGGATCCTCACCGTTGAAAACAAAATGCCCACTCACCTGATTTTAAGCCCAAAATGGACTTCTTCTATGTGTTGCGCTTGGCGCTCATGATTGCGGCCTTTGAATAAAACAAATTTGATGTGTTTTAAACCCCATTTCTATGCATTTGCACCAAGGGCCTAAAATCGGAGAGAAACACCCCCTTGCAAGAATTGGCGCTAACACTCTTCTTGAAAAATTGATATGCCAATGTTTGTCAGTCGTTGGTTTGTCTTCTGGTTTCCTTAAGTGTGTACCATGCTTTCATAATTGGACCTAGTGAATGTGGAAATACTTGAACCCAGAAGCGAAATGATATTTCTACAACTTTCCACTGTCTCTCGCATTGTTCAATATGTGCCTTAGAATCAGACTGTGTTGTGGGTGGAAAATCCCCCTACGGACTATAATTAAGGGTTCTGTAATCCATGCAAAAAATGACCTAAAGTCTCCTACGTCTTACCAACATCCCAATCATAAACCCCATTATGCATATGCAAATACAAGGTTAAAAATATCAAATTATTGTACCTTAGTTTTTGTGTTTGATGTTGATCCTTTAACATTTGGTCTCTCCTTGACTGCAAATCTCCTCCCAATGCTGACCTTTATGCATAAAAAGAAAAACAAAGAACTCCACATGCATATGATCTATGACCTAATGGGTTAGAGATTCTATCAAAATATAATCAAATTTAAACATTGAAAACCTCATATGGTGGGATGGGAAAAGTACTTCTTTTTATTAATCTCACAAGAGTAACTTACAATAGTGAGATTGGTCATTGCTCCTCAAATATGGTCCTAGGCTCCTCTTCAACTGTGCTCCTACTGCTTTTGTATATGCTTCTCTTCACACACTAGTTGTAAAAGGTTGGGACAAAGGGAATGTGAAATCGGGTAGTGTTTCTTTCCAATTATTTTCCTCCTTCCAAATGGGACCCCTACCCCTTATTTTATAGGCTAGAAAAGGCTAGGTATTTGGTCGAGTGATCATCTATGGGTGATCAAATGGTTTAGTTAACTTACCCAAAACTACGAGTTTCATCTGCAACTTTCCATTTTTCATTCTTTTGTAGGTATACGCAGGTTGTAGTGGGTCAGCTAGCGTATACACACGTGTAGTAGTGGATTAGGGCATGTGTGCCTTCAAAAGGGGTATTTTTAAGAAGAGTTGTTAAGTAGTGGATTGGAAAAATATGTAAAATGATATGGCCTGATGCCAGGTAAGCATATTTGATGCAAATTAGGGTTATAGAAGATGCCCCCTAATGTGTGAGGTCAGAAGAGCATCTTATGGTCGAAATACATTATCAATCTTCACCAACATACGAAACAAGTGAGCCCAAGGAACAGAGTTCGGGAGGTGCCATCTACAAAATATAAATTGTCTCACTGAGGCGGGCATACCCATGCTCAGAATGAAATAAAACCTTGGCTGCCAATCAAATACACTGTAGATCCATGTCATATAACTATATAAAGAGTAGCCAGAAGAAATACATAGCAGATCTACATCTCGAAATAAAAATTATATACATGTATAGTATTCATCTTCAAGAAGTGAATACAGCCTGATGGGTAGAGATGGGGCCTTCAAACCTCAAGCAACAACTTCAAAATATTCACAACTCAGGTATGAGTGTAATATGGGTGTACAACTTCACTACCCAGAGGTCTTTGACGACTTGTCAGGAACGGGCTAGAGGATTTTGATGATAAGGATGAGGGATTCAGGTATTTCAAACAAAGACTTGATTAGGCTTTCAGGATGGCCGAGAATGAGGGAAACAGACAATATGTAGAGGGGAAGACTCAAGCTTGGTAATAAATTCCCTTGGAAAATAACACGACAAAAGATGAGACTTAGGCAACATGGTATTTGACATAAGTCTACGATGCAGGAGGAAACACAAACTCTCCACATGTTTGGAAGAATAACGAAACGGAGGAGGACATAGCTCTATGTAGCAAGAATAACTTCCTAAGGTCATATTAAATCGCAGGGCTTGACAAACAAATGAAAGGATGTGCTTTGTCCAAGAGTGACTCATTGTGTTGCCAAAAAAAAGAAAATACTTTTCCCTTCCTCTTTTTGGGGTATATTTGATTTTTTTTGTCCTTTTCAATAATTTTGGAAATCTTCAAAAATAATAAAAGAATGTTACATTACAAAGGAGGATCGAGTGTCACATACATACTAGTTCCAAGCGCAAGGAACACATGGATGCTCAAAGAAAAGGGATATATGTAGGAAAATGATGCTCGGGAAAAATCCTCTATGGGCCAAGGTGTCAAGATGCAGAGGCAAAGTGCTACAGGGCTTGTGTATAAGGCATGCTTTATATGGTTCAGTTGAGAGAAACATGGAGCCAACATTAGGCCAAAAATGTAGGTATGCAAATGCAATTAATAAGACACAATGGTAACATCCTTCGATGTGATTTTAACAAGCCTAGAGAAGTTAAGCTCGAGGTTTTTTCATATTTAGAGAGTCTAAAAAAGAGTAAAAGGAGACTCCGTTGGGGTACCCTTTTCGAAGGTAGTTTATTCAGTTTGAAAAAGGGGTAAACAAGCACCGAAAATACATCTATTCAAAACCATTTTAACGAGTGTGATAAAGACAATATCACTCGATAATTTTTTCATATTTAAGGAGTCTGAAAAAATATTAACTATGGACTCCATTAGGAATGTTCTTCTGGACCATTTTAATGAGTGTGAAGGAATAAAGTCACTCGACAATCTTTTCAATTTTAATAAATTTGAAAAGAGCTTAACTATGGCCTCCGTGGGGATTCATTTTTCATAAATTTAGTCCCTCGGGCCCGAAAAAGGGTTAAAATTATACCTGAGAATACTCTTCTAGAGAACTAAGGCTTCTAAAGTATACCTTTGTTCGTATAGTTGACCATCCAGACTAAAAAAGGGGTAAACTACCACCAGACAGACGTGCCTTCAAATTTCATTTTAGCGAGCATGAAAGTCAACAAGGTCGCTCGACAATCTTTTCATTTTTAGAGGGTCTGAAAAGGGCTTAAAAGAAGACCTATTATGTTTTGTGGGAGTCTCAAGGGTGAGCTCAAGAGTGATAATGCATCATGCAAATGAGGAGAAAACTCGTAATCAGGATAAACTAACAAGGACTCCCAAGCCTATGGTCATTAACGATGGCATGGACACCAAAATGCAACCAGGATCTATATAGGGCATCCATGGAAGGTTAGGCTCTACCACTAAAAATACGACACTTCTAAAGAAGTAATGATGGTTCTGTGTTGCAATTCAGTGGGATCGATCCTATGGAAAAGCGAAAATGTCAATGTGGTGCAATAAGTGGAGGTGGAATCCTATCTTACATGCACAAAGTTGGAAAAATGACTTTTTACCAAAAGACCTTGAAAATGACCCAAATCTCCAAAAACAAATTCTCAATACCCAAAGTACCATTGATTGTAAGATCCCCTAAGAAACTCTTGAATCATTTTTCATGTTAGAAGAAGGACAAAAAGGTCTAAAAAATGACAAAAAGTGGCCAAAAAGTCTATAAATAGAAGTTGGTTGCTCATTATCACTATTGCTAATTGAGAAATTGACTAAATTCCAAAAATACCCCTTTGTGAAAAGAATTGATTCCAGGAGCTTCAGTGGACGAAACGAACTTCCGCTTGGACCAAATAATTGCATACTAATCCCTCTTTGTAATTCAATTTTTCCTTTACGCATTTAATTTTGTTTTTGGAGGGGCACCGACCTTTAAAAATGTCGGCCCTACGTACATGCAGGAAGGAGAAAATATGCACACGTGCACACATGACTGTGCACACTACAACCCATGTGTACCCTTCATTTTGTGGAATTTTTTTTAAAAATTGCAAGAGTTAACCCTCCTAAACTTTTTCTATTATAGGATGTATGTTCACTGGAGAGAGAGAGCACAAGGACATTGAGATTTTGGCTAATGAGGACCCTGATGCTCTTGCCGCATTGTTGCAATGTGGTTTATTAAATTTTTTCTATTGTCCCTTCATGCGGGCACAACCTAGGCTATTGAACACCTTGGTTGATTATTGACATCCTGACATAGAGGCCTTCATGCTTGAGGGACACTCGTTGACTCCAACAACCGAGGATATCTACTATTTGACTGGCCTCTCAAGGAGAGGGGAACTAGTCAATTTTTGCACCTTTCCTTCCAGGACTCAAAACATATCGGAGTTGATTAAACTCCATTGTGAAGCCGACACAGACAAAATGGGCACACAAGTGATGATAAGAAGGATTTCAATATTATCACTAAAAGTGATAATGTTGCTCATTGGGCGGATCACTAGGTCTGCATCTTTGTAGCAAGCTTCTTGGGTGCACATGAATTGTGAATTTCAGTGCTTAAATGCACAAATTTTTGACTGGAGCACCACATTACTGGATTGTATGAAGAGGAAGCTAACAGAGTGCTGAATGCAGAGGCACAAAAAATTTTGGTTTAGGACTATTCTTTGTTCTTTCTTCTTCTTCGAGAGTGCCTAGTTTCAGTCCTAGAGAGACGATACGAGGGCACCAAGCCCCTCACCCCAGGGGGGAGGAATGACTATTGAGGCCTTTGACGAAAAGTTTTTTGCTTGGTGGGCATGGTAGATTCCATCCATAGAGAACTAACCCTATTGTTATTGGACTAATCGGTAGGTGTGGACACTAATAGATCTCCCTAGATCCACCTAGATCTAGAACAAAACAGGACAGGACATGACTCTTTCCCTAAGTTGTGATCATTGAATCTGCTAATAAGGAGGAATAAGTGACATACCTTTATATCGCTTCCTTAGGTCTGTGTTGCTCCCGCTTTGCTCTGGTGCTCTCATGAGGTCAAGACCAAGACAACACAAACTAACCAAAGTGAATATAGCAAAATGTATTCAACGTCAACTTATGCATATGATCAAGGAATTACACAATAAAGTAAGAGTGACTTTATGGGAAAGGGACATGTTGTTGTATCATATTAATTGAAAGTAGAAGATACAACCTGATCGCCTTGATGTCGTAAGCTTCCTTTCATTGAACCTTGGTTCTGACACACACACTTGCTCTATACTTGCATGAAGAAGATCCAATTCCTCTTGATAGACCAATTAGAGCCTTCATGCCTCTATCCAAGCAAGGTTCCTCACACAATGCCTTCACTAATTCTTCAATTAATCTTGCTTAACCTTTTCCATGAGAAACCTTTCAATATATAGGAGAAGGAGAGATGGTTACATGGATGAGGATGATCCCATCAAATCTGATAAGTAGTAAAATGACAACCATACAAATGCCAACTCATTTTCTAGAAGATTCCCTTCTAGAACCCTCGAGACCTCTTCTCTTTTCCAAGTTTGAAAACATGTTCGCACCCTATGTATGGAGTAAACTGCAAGAAGTTTTCACCCTAGATGAAGGTGGCCTGTGAGAATGAGGGATTCTCACACCCTAGGCCATATGCATCCTGTGAACTCACTTTGAAAATATGTTTTTGGAAGGAGACAAGATCCACTTTTCTCAGGAAAAAAGTCCTTGTTGGGAGCCTGAATGCATCATTGTTAATACATCACCAAGATGACCAAAATCATGGGTAACAAAATGCCCCCCAATGTATGAGTCCAGAATCAGTGACAGCCAAAATACTTTGTAAACTACATGTGTATGTTGGAAACCAGGAGCACACTTAATCGAAAACCTGCAAACAACTAAGCATCTGCAGAATATAATACAAGTTCTGAGGTAGGCATCCCCATACTCAGATAAAAAATGGATGACATCATGAACATGGGTCATGGACACCAATCATACACCGTGGATCCATGTCGTCAAAATATCACAAAGCCACCAAGAATACACTGTGGATCTATGCAAGAAGATTCAAATCAAGATGACATAGCCACGAGACATACAAAGTGGATCTATGTGTCAATGCAAATCATACATATTCCATCATAGCTTGGGTCAAAAAGATGAAACCTAGGGTCTTCAATCCCATCACCTCAATGTACGAATCTAACCATGTGATTACATGTGCCGAAGTCGAACATGGTACAAACCACTTGATTACCGGTCAATGATGCAACTGTTAACAAGTGCGAGGGAAATCATCATTAATGTCAATGACTCCCAAGGTACATGAGTAAAATCCAATGAATGTGAATAAATGAGTTGAGTTCGAACATTCAACAGAATCTCCCAATCAGGGGTCAATGATGAAAACCCACTGTCGGAAGTGAGAAAACCTGCCATTGAGGCATGCAAGTTCCAAGGTACCAAATAATTTCTAAGTCTTGTTTCTGGATAATGAGCTAGAGTTGACAGAACAAAACTCATCACAGGAGGGCCTTGATGTATCCCCCATCAATGACACAAAATGAGTAACAGAATCTATAGATGAAATAGAGTATGATGTAGGTTGAACTGGACACAGGGAAGGCTAACACGGAGAGAATGGACAACTGCAGATGGCTGACTCAATAGAGGTTTCAGATGGACTTCTCTTGAACATATGAATGACACAATAAGTGATTTGGAAGCACTGACTCAGAGACGACTCAGGATATGACCTTGTAATAAGTCGAATGAGAGACAAATCAATTTCCCAAAACAGCTTCAGATAATGAATAAGGGGTGTCATGTTCAAGAGAGACACTTATTGCCAATAATATGAATACGAAAACACATCCCTTTCCCAAATTTTCCCCCACCATTTCTGGCGAGTACCTCTTTATTTTTATGCAAGCTTGAGGAGGATAACATATGCTTGTTGATGTAAGCTCATCCTTCGGACAAGTCCCTTGGAGTATGTTTAACGAACCCTAGGAAGGAGTGGTTTGGTCCCATTACTGGTCTTTCAATGTTTGTTTAACGAGTCCAAAGATAGAAAACTCGAAGGTTTTTCATGATTATAGAGTCTGGAAAAACATTCAAAAGAGAACTCTCTCAGTTCCTTTTTTGTAAGATAGTATGATGGGACCGAAAAAGAGATAAATTATTTCCCAATAGATGCTTTCTTCAAATACTTTAACGAGCATGAAAATAGCAAGATCACTCGGCAATCTTTTCATGTTTAGAGAGTCTGAAAAGAGCTTAAAGAGGACTCTAAGGGGTTCCTTTTTCATATAACCTTTATGAGTCCGAAAAAGTGATAAAAGTGTGCTCAATTACGTTCTCATGTATTTTTGAGTGTGAGAACGAACAAAGACCAATCTCAAGGTTTTGTCCAAAAACCATAAAAAATAATTAAACATGCGATGGAAAAGAGAAAATATCCATACTCCTTTGCGTGGACTTTGAAGTCATCATATCTGAAAAAATTTGCACTCATAGGGCTATTAGGCATTAGGTTTGATCAACAAAAATGGTAAAAAGTAAATATAAGTGGGTAAAAGTTCTTTTACCATAGTCATTGTAAATTTGCCAAGATTTTAGCCCAAAACCCCTCTTTTGCCCTTGAAATTTAGCGCTCGATCGTGGAAGGTACGAGCAACCGTTTGGTGAACTGTCTCCATCAATGAGGTAAGCTCCCTATATTCTACCTTTTCATGGTTCAATTTTTTGTTTTCATTGGAAAATTTCAAGTTTTGAGTTTGTTTTAGGGCCAAAATTTGTGCCCAAGCGTTCTCGCAGGCTAGCCATACGGGACCTGTGAGAATGCATGATTCTCACAGGTGGCCCCAAAGAAACCTATGAGAACCTTGCACTATGCTAAAGGGGCACCTGTGAGAACCACAAAATGAAAATTTTCTTTGATTTTTTCTCAATGAAAAAAGTGCCAAGGCTTGAAAAGAGTTGTTGACCCTCCTCTTATGGTTCTTGTGCAGGCATTTGACTGTCACGATGGTTTTGGAATGGCACAAAAGAGAGAATGAAGAAGATGATGCTATTTTTGGGAATGATCTGGGTACCATTTCCTCTTTATGAGACTATGGTCTCCTTAAATTCTTTCGGATCCCGGGTATGAGGGCCCAAGTCAGGTTGTTGGAATACCTCATTCATATGTGGGATGTGGACCAACAAGTATTCCACGTGGGGGTCCACACATTGTCCTTGGATATCGAGGAAGTTTATTTCGTAACAGGGCTATCACAGCATGGGTACCATGCTAGCTTGATCGGTAGCCGAGGTGGTGGACTGCCTATGAGTGAGTATTGTCGTCAGTACTGTGTTCCAGAGGCGGAAAGAAGCAAAGGAAAGGTGGCCATTTGGGGGGTCCAAGATTTGACCCTTCGCACTATCATGCTCACCATTTCTCATATCGTTGGGATCGTTTCTCCATACATGGCTCTCCAGAGCTATTTTCAATACGCCATAGAGTGTACTGAGCCTCAAGTCTTTAACTAGTCAGATGCAGTCCTTCGTAGCATAAAGAGGCAATTGACAAAATGTAGGAAAGGTGACCTGAAGCAATTCGGGTACGGATCACTTTTGGTGTCCTTCTTTCTTGAGAGGTTTCCCTTGCTAAGGTTGCAGGTTGAGTGGGGTTTACTGGCTCTAGAGAATTCGAGGATGTTGAGGTGGTGCAACCTCATGGCTCGACATGTAGTTGGGTCGATCATCAAATACAATGATTCCTTCTTTGACTGGTTACAGCCACATATGCTTATGATCAACGATTATTCCTATGTCAAGTTGGATTTCCGAGGAGATCTAGATTTGGCCCTACCCGAGGATGCTCAGTGGGGAGATCTAGGTAAGAAGTACATATTTTTTCACTTTTTAAATGTTTTTGTGAGTTTTATCATATGCAAATATTTTTATGTTTGCCCAAGAACTGATCAAAAATCTCTTTTGAATGACACAAATATGGGGCCTTATCGACCTCTGGGTACCTCTCCTATTCAGTGGTGAGGAGAGGTGGCTCCAATGCCGCGATGGGATGCTGAAGATTATGAGGCAATGGAACAAAACATGAAGGGGTTGACTGCTGACATTCTGGACATGACTATCGGAGAAGTCCCTCAGCGGTATCAGTGCCATACTATGGGTGTGTTAGAGTCTATTGGCCAAGTTCTTCGTAGGGTTTCTCAGGCAGTCATGTGTTATCGCGAGCGTCATCCATGACGTTTCTTTGTAGAAGATATGAGCTTCAGATTTTGAAATTTTGGTTCTTGGACATAACTTTTTTGTAAAAAACTTTTGATCATTATATACATATATACAGCTTCTACCGGCTTATCTTGTGTTATGTGATACATGTGATGTGATTGGTTTATAAATGGCCCAAATGTGTTTCTAATACATAGTTAGCTAATGAATCAGTTAATGTATTTAGACATCTAGGAATATGTTGATACTCAATATAATCAAAATAACGTTCCAAGAGGCAAATTCATAAATATACCCATAATAAAGTAGGACTTTGAATATCATAGACATTACTTAACTGTATTATTACTAGATGTGAATYGAGTCATACAACCAAGTGACGGATACCGAGCGAGATAACATCAATCAACAATTCTATAACAACGTTATACTCTGCAATATTGTTGGTCGTACAGTCGAGGCATACACCTTGTAAAGTGATAAGTTCATTTGTAGGGGCGTAAATTGTCCATGCAGCAGAAGCAAGGTTCTAAGTACTAGTTCTAGTGCCATCAGTGAAGCCAATGTGGGGTAGCGAAGACTCCAACATATAGAAACCAAACACAACATAACATAAGAGCAGAGACCAGATAACGAAAAAAAAACATATTATAGTAACACACAAGAAGTATGATACAATAAAATACAAGTACTTGTGCATAGGTGATCTTATGCATAGTACTTCTTTAGGTACAACCCATTTTTGGGTTCACTCAAAGGGATACCATCATAGTCTACTAACTTGTAAGCTCCTTTTTCCAAAACTCATCTAACGATATAAGGACCTCACCACATGGCTTCGAATTTTCCAGCTCCTAGCATACCCTGATCTTGTTCGTAAAGGAGAACCAGATCTCCTTTAGAGAAAACATGAGGCTTGACATGTTTTTCATATTGGGCCTTGACACATTTCTTCTGGGCTTCTATGACTAGGGTAGCATCGTGTCGAGTTTCGTCTAATCGCACGAGATACAACAGACGTTCTTTCTCGGCAGAAGTGTTTGGTAGGAGTTCAACGGCTAGTTTTAAGGAGGGTATCTCACATTCAATCGCGAGGATGACTTCTAGACCATAGACTAACCAGAATGGTGTAAACCTGGTAGCAGACTTAATGAACATTCGGTAAGCCCACAATGCTGAAAAAAACATTGTGTGCCAACTTGTTTTGTGAATCCCTATCATTCGTCGAAGCATGGTTATGAGAACTTTGTTAATTTCTTCAACTTGGCCATTGTCTTGCGGGTAATAGGGCGTTGAGTTTTCATGGCAAAGACCCAAATTTTCAGTGAGTTCAAACATCATAAAGTTTCTAAAGTGGCTACCATGATTAGTGACGATATCCTGAGGAACACCAAAATGAGCTATGATGTGATTGAAAATGAATAATGTTGCGGTCATTCCAATATTGTCAAATGTTGACATTGCCTCGACCCATTTTGTAAAATAATCTATGGCTGCAATAATGTATCCATTCCCCCCATCCAAGTGGGGGTGACATGTCATGAAATTGACACCCCATTTCACAAAGGGACCAACAGATACCACAAGGTGAAGAGGAGTAGGATGTGACCGTATCTTATGATTATAGGTCTTGCAAGCATGGCATTTTTGGATGGAAATTATGCAATTGTTAAATAAAGAAGGCAACAAATACCCTTCTCGTAAGATATTCTAGGAAGTAGCATACCTAGATATATGACCACCACAGGCTCCAGAATGGCAGTCATTTAAGGCTTTCTCAGCTTCTTCAAGTGTAAGGCAGCGTCGAAAAACTGAGTCAATTCCAAGACGATAAAGAGTATCGCCAAGGATAATATACTAATGGGCTTGGTAGCATATTCGACGTCGGTCAGTACTGGAGATATATGATGATATCTCTATACCAAATATCGTCAAAACTAATTAGGAAAAGGGATTCATCGAGTAATGAATCCACTATTACATTTTTCGTTTCAGATTATAGAAAGTCGCATATCAACTCAGCAAACACTAAGGACTTCTTGGACTTAGCTCGTTCAAATTCCAAGTCAAACTCCTAGAGTATCACGATCCATTTGGAGTATTTTCCCCCTAGCAATTAACGTGTGAGAATGTGTTGCATAGGGTTGTAGTTAGAAATTACCATAGTTTTGCGAGAGAGGATATAGTGCCGGAAACGTTGGACTGCTTGGATGGCTTCCAAGGCCAGTTTTTCAACATGTAAATACTTAGTTTTGGTAGGCGTTAGACTTTGACTAAAGTAATAGATAACATGTTTGTCATGAGAATCATCCTCCTGGACAAGAACCATATCAATGGTGTAATCCTAGGCTGCAAGGTAGAGGAAATAATCGCGACTATAATCGAGGGGGGAAGAGAAGCAGAGCATGTGTCAGGGATAGTTTCAAAGCTTCGAAGGCTTTGTTTGTGATGGTATCCCATACGAACTCGAACCCATTTTTGAGTAGGTGTGTAAATACAAGAGTTATCTCGACAAAGTTCGGGATGAAACGACGAAGAAAGTTTGCTTTCCTTTGCAAACTTTGTAACTGGCGAAGTGTAGAAGGAGGAGGGAGATTAAGAATCGCCTCGACCTTCAAAGGATCTACCCTGATCCCTTGACGTGAAATGATAAATCCTAGAAGTCAGCCGGATTCGACGAAGAAAACACATTTGTGAGGATTCAAGCATATATGGTAAAACCGACAGCAGAGGAAAATGGCTCAGAGGTGGATTGGATGATTGACCTAGCGCATGGAATGAGCAGGTAAGTCATCAAGATATGGCTACACGATGTGCTTGATATCATGGAAGGCATAAGACATAGCGCACTAAAAATTTGCGCCAACATTCTTTAGACTAAAAGGAATTTTTCGATAGGTGAAAGTGCCCCAAGGACAAATAAAATCGGTTTTGTGTTGATCCTCGGGAACAATATTGATTTGATTATATCCAGAGAAACCATCCATCGGAGAGAAGATTTCACTTCCGGCACAATCATTGACAATCTGGTCGACGAATGGGGTAGGAAAGTTGTCTTTAGGACAATCTTTGTTAATATCCCTATAATCAATGCACACGCTGATTGTGCCTTGTTTCTTATCGATTGGGACAAGATTGGAAACCTAGTTAGTGAGAGCCATCGGGTAAATAAAGTTGGCTTTGAGAAGTTTCTCAACTTCAAGCTTGATAGCAGCCACTTTACGTGGGTGAACTGGATGAAGGCGTTTCCGAACAGGTTTAACGTCTAGATATGTCTTAATCTCATGTATCACAATGTCGGGGTCAATGCCCATCAATTATTCATAGCTCCAAGCGAAGATGTCATGAAATTATTTGAAAAGTGACTTGTAGGTGATGATTTCATCAGGGGAACACAAAGCTCCGATATGCACATTTTCAACAATTCTAGGTTTGATGGATATGTCGAGGGGAATAGTGGGTGAGATATTTCTTAAGTTCCCTTCAGAAAACACATTGTGTGTGGACTCGGGAATGGTTGACATGACTACAATGGTCGACAGGGTCAAGATCCATTGGTAGTTCTCGATGGTGTGTTTTTCCAGGAAGAGGATGGAATGGTGATGTCCATCATTCCAGGGGATGTCTTCCATGACAGACATAATAATCTCATCCATGAGAAAAATGATGTGAAAAGGATCTGGAGATGAATCACCAAGAGAGGGGGTAGAAGGGGTTGCTGATTGAATGGCCTGATAGGCGGATTCGACTGAACTCAAAGGCATTTCGTCATCCTAATGAAGATGATCGCTAGGGTCGGGTACCATCCATGGGTCTTGAGGCATAGGGGTTCCATGAATCGAGGTGGAGATCATGTTGATTGAAGCGATAGATGGGTGTGGAACATCGGGTGGTGAAATGGGGAAGGTACCCATTAATGAAGAGTCTTTGAGAAGACCTACACTGATGGTCTCGTATCTGAGGGGGGGGTTGGCAATGAATGGTATGTTGTCAGTACAAGTATCCAAGTTAAATAAGGCTAATTGGTCGACAATAATTACCTTTCCTTGATGTGGGAAACGTACAACACAAAAAAGAGTCGACACAACTGCGCGCATGGAATCAATCCAGCTATGGCCAAGAAGAAGGTTGTAATCAAGAGGAGTGTCAAAGAATTCCACTTCAACTTGGATCATTTTTCCTTTTAACATGATTGGAAACAAAGGAAGGACACCATCAGGCTTAAAATCAGAGCCATTGAAGGCTTTAAGTGTGTTATTGGATTCATTCAAAGAGGGAGAACCGATGGATTTTCAGCAGGTAATAGACATGACACACGCCGAGGCACCCTCATCGATAACAGTTCTACAAATTTTTTTGTCAGAGACAATCATTTATATTTGGAATGTGAGTTGAGGGGGTAACCTTGGAATGTGATCTTCCAAGTCAAAAATTATTAAATTTGTATCTGCTGGGTCGATTCCACCAATAACTTTCAACAGCACCTTTCGCTGTATGGGACAACTTTGAAGGACTTCGATGGCTGACATCGCGGATGGTGCTTGGGCTAGATCTTCAACAATGTTGTAGTTCTGGGCAGTACGAGCATGAGTATTGAAAGTTGATTTTTGAACAACGCCCTTTGGAGGAGGGCAAAGAACTGTGTCGAGGCTCAGTCATTCGAGATGAAGAGGACCATTGGTAGGTGGAGTCGTGGGAGATGGTTGGACCAATGAAGGAGGTATAACATCAACCTTCTCTTTAGAGGGAGAATAATCTTTGGCTCGAGTGGTAAGTGTGATGTCTCTTTGCTTTGAATCACTTGTACACATTAAGACATAAGATGTAGTGGAGGGGGATGGTTGGTCATGAATGACCAATTGGGCCTGTTGTTGAGAAGGGAAGGGTTGTGAAAAAATGGCCAGAGTGGGTGGTTTTGGGGCCCCTTGAAGGAACTTAGTAACCTCAGCTCGTCATGGAAAATGCTTCATGTAGTGATCATCACCATAGATAAGACAAGGGTATCGGGGTTTGTGCTTATCCCTATCGTCAACGGGCGTAGTTTTGGTTCTCTCTACTTGTGAAGTATTTTTGTCCTCCTTATTCTTACCCTTTCCTTTTCTGGATTTGTTTTTACCGGTGGGGGTAGATTGAACATCATTTACCTCAGAAGTCTTGTCAGTGGGAGGGGTAGGAGACAAAGCATTTTGAACATTAGAAGAATTGGGTTTGGGGTTGTTGCTAGAGGTTTGAATGGAATGCGGTTGGGCATGGAAAGTGCCAATCACACCATCGGCTGCATGAGAAGTAGCAAGAGTAGTTGAAGTGGTAGAAGTAGAAGGATGAGGCACATCAGAGAGTAAGTGGTAAAGAGTGCCCGTTTGTGAGTAAACGAGGTCAAGGCATTGAGCACGACTAATGGCCTGTTCTTCTGTGACAACTCCACCCATGGCGATGTCATGACCAATGTCATTCACAAATGATTTCATGAACCACTCTACCAGCAACTGATCGGGAAGTTTGAGTTTGATGAGACATCGTCTTCATCGCCACTCGTGAATGTGATCAGAGATATGAGTGGCTTTGTTTTGCTTGAAAGAACTCAAAATCTCAGTCCCTGTTTCATAACAGATCAGTAGCTGGTAGTTGGCGAGGAAAGCCATAGCTAGGGTGTTGAAGTCGGTGAAGAAACCTCATTATAATTCTATATACCAATTCATGGCAGAACCCATGAGAGTTTGTTGAAAAAGGTGTAAATGAATAGAGTCATCCATCAAGGAGTTGGATGAGCACCAGAGCTGAAAAGTCATGATGTGATTGTTTGGGTCCTCTCCCATTTTTCCATTGAATTTAGGGATGTCAGATGGTAGTTTGGCTAGTATAGCGGGCCATTGGGGAGAGTGATGGATCAAATCATTTAAAATCCTCGACAGATTCAGGAGGTCCAAAGTGGTTAAGAAGGGTAACTATCTATTCACATGCAGGTAATGGTGGATTTGGGGAGGGAGTCCCATCGGCAAACCAGTGGGACCATAAACAATCTGCATATAATGTGAAGACCTAGGCAGATTCGGTGGTTGTTGTGGAGGAAAGTAGCTCATGGGATTGTATCCTTGAACAGGGACGTGGGGTTGAGCATTTGAGCCCCAAATAGGATTGGACATACCTAGATATGGTTGGCCTATACTAGGGGGTATAATGGGTGTAGCTAGAGGTTGTTGCCCCCCAGTTGATTGAGGGTTATGTTGTATCAGATGGTTCCAATACTGGGCTAAGGATGGAGGTATGTTTTGTCCATAGGGTGGGGTCGGTGGGGGTTTTCCTCCGATCGGGGGTTGTGTTCCAATTGGGATTTGGGTTCCAATTGGAGTTTGACCTGTAAGGGGTGGTTGAGTCAAACCTCCTTGGTGAAATTGTCCACCGACAGGAATCTAGTAATTTGGTGTGAACGATAGAATGGTGCCACTAGGATCGGTGCCATTGATAGAGGATGGAGAAGTTCCTCTGAAAGGGGGTAGAGGAAGTGTCAGAATGAAATCGGGAGGGGAGTGCCCAGAAGAAGAGGGACCACCAGGATTTTTGTATGTGATTTTCATAGGAACAGGAATAGAGGCATTCAACGCATGGTATCCAGGTGGAAGAGTCGAGGTGACTCTGGGAGAAAACAGTGTGCCAATAGGGTCTTGGATAGCCATGGTAATCCTGGTGTGAAGACTCATAGTATATGTGTAATGGACTATTTGTAAAGGGTGAGTCATGATGTGGTCGGCTTGTAGGGATTCTATACCAGAAAAATAATAAGCAATGATAGACGGTACTGTGTTTGGATTGGATGTTTCAGGTAGCTCAAAGGAGACAATGATATCAATGCCTTCTCTTGAGCCAAAGAGGTCCCATCTAAAAATGTTGATAGCCCAAAAAGGATCTTGACCCTCGGGTCCTAGGAAAGGCCCAGTTGGTGATCCAAAATACTGAACATCTAGTTCTCCAGAAGAATTCAGTCGTACAATACGTCTCTCGAAGTCGGGGTGAAGTCGAAAGTCCTCTCAAGAATTGGAAATTCAAAATTGTTCTAGAGAGTCAATTCTTTCCACTTTTGGGGTGGTGACGTCTTGGACTTCACTCTATTGAGGAGAGCCCTCCAGTGAGCTGGTAGGCAAGGGTTGAGAACCCTCCAGATTTTTTGGGGGCAAGCCCTGCATTCTACATGAATGACGTGGAGGGTCAATTGTGAATGAGTTAAAAACTTACGAAGAAAATTCTATGGCCAACTTGGGTAAACAAACAGCATGCACTAGTAAAAAAAATCTAGGAAACAACACCAAGCAAACAATACCTTCTAATCCCGAAGTCACTAGTTGGTGATGAAGTCCAACGTCACAACAATGAGACGATAAGGGGCTGGGCTAGGGTGGAAAAGTTACGTTGACGACCTGCTTAATGGACTTACACCCTGGTGAAAGATCCCACACATAATCGTGGGTATAGCCTCCAAGGAGCTCAAGTGAGTTTGGCCAACGTCGATTCTAGGTACCATGAAGACTTGGCCCTTCACATTCACCTTGTGCAAGACCCTAAGAATATAGGCCACTAAGGTTACCACCAACAACAATAAAGCCTCGGGGGACAATCGACAGTCCAATCCACACACAAGGGCAGGGTATCTAGCCTGAAATCAAGTTGAGAGGCTTCCACTCATCATTGTGGGTATACCTTCAAGTGACCCTCGTAATAGGTGCAATCTCTACACCGATATCAACAAAGCAGGGTGAGTAAATCTATCAATATCAATTCGACCTCGGGTTTGACCCTTGTGTGAGAAGGGCTTCCCAGGACAAAATGTTGCAAATGGAATTTGACACTCCTTAACACAAGATGCTATTGTGTGTTTTGTGCTTTGGAGAGTGTATCTCTCTGCCTATTCCAAAGCTCTAGCCTAGCTAATGATGGTGTAATAGAGTCCTAGAAAAGTGTTACTAGTTAAATTTTAAAATTGTGCAATATTATTAAAGGTTGTTGTTACTCAAAGGTGATGGAAATGAAACCGATGTTGTGTGAGACTCTGACCCAACAATGCATAGATAGGAATGAAAAATATCAATTCTTGTTCGATGAATCCTATTTACAGGAGGGAAAGAGAAGTTTTCTGGAACAATCTTGAACTACGATATACAATCTTCTTTGAAATGCAATATCAACAAATCACGAACAATGCTAATTCTCTATTTGTTCTATTTCAATAATTGATTTCCAATATTTTCAAAATACAAATGCTTTTAAAAATAATTTTTTTTTTTACTTTTAAAAAAGAACCACACAATGGTGGTGGAACTAAGGAAAACCAATAACTAATGACAAAAAACATACAAAACCCAAACCAATCTTTCAATGAAGACAAAAATGACAAGAAGACAAGGCTAGTCTTTTCAAATGCATGAGGACAATGATTTTCCAAGTAATGAGCAATTGAGAAAGACAATTGATCCTAACTCTTAAACCGATCACCGGCTCCCAACCAAACAAGCACTTAGATTCCAGGATCAGAGATTATATCCTTGCTAAGAAAAGGTCAAGAGATGACAGTTGAGAAAAAGAATGAAAAATAAGAGTCTTTGATTTCCGAACACTGATCGTTCACAAAATCTGAATTCAAGAAACAATCAATTAGTGGCCCAAGAAGTTTTCTTCAGACACACATACAAATCTAGGTAATTGAGCATACAAAAACCTTAATCCCAAAATTTTTCAAAATGGGTTCGTAGGTAAGCAATGGTTTATAGTGCGAGAATGTAGCATTCTCGTAGGCTATGCACAAGTAGAGTGCAAGATGTTTGCACTGGACTGCACAGTAGGGTGCAAAATCTAGTAGTTCTCATAGGCAAAAGAATGGTTTAGTGCAAGAATGACTGAAACTAGGCAAAATTTGGAAAAAAGACAAAATTTTTGAAAGGACTTCTGGACCCAAAGGGTCTGTCAGGGTCTCCTGAAGACTCAGAGATTGATAGAAATGAAAAAAAGTAAGGAAAGAGAAAATGGCCAAGGAAAAACGCCAAAAACCACTAAAAAATGGGTTGCATCCCCAATGGAGTCACCAATTTTGTTATCGGAGTAATTGGTAGGTGCGAACACTAATAGATCTCCCTAGATCCACCTGGATCTAGAACAAAATAGGATAGGACATGACTCTTTCCCTAGGTTGTGATCATTGAATCTGCTAATAAGGAAGAATAAGTGGCATACCTTTGTATCGCTTCCTTAGGTCTCTATTGCTCCCGCTTCACTCTGGTGCTCTCGTGAGGTCAATACCAAGACAACACAAACCAACCAAAGTGAAGATAGAAAAATGTATTCAACGTCAACTTATGCATATGATCAAGGAATTACACAATAAAGTAAGAGTGACTTTATGGGAAAGGGACATGTCGTTGTATCATATTAATTGAAAGTAGAAGATACAACCTGATCACCTTGATGTCGCAAGCTTCCTTTCAGTGACCCTTGGTTCTGACACACGCACTTTCTCTATACTTGCATGAAGAAGATCCAATTCCTCTTGATAGACCAACTAGAGCCTTCAAGCCTCTGTCCAAGTAGGGCTCTTCACACAATTCCTTCACCAATTCTTCAATTAATCTTGCTTAACCTTTTCCATGAGAAACCTTTCAATATATAATAGCAGGAGAGATGGTTACATGGATGAGTGATCTAAAAAATGAAGAAGACTTATATTCTTGAAAATATTTGCAAGGTAAATTTATGTGTTAAAAGAAAATGGATCAACTTTGCAACACAACTTTAATAGGATTTACTCATTCAAGATGCATATAAAAAGCAGCATAAACAATGAATAGAAAACACATAACACAGTAAATGATAAAGGAGTTCACCCCTTTATTGGGCTACATCTCCTGGTCCATCTTCCAATGGATCATTTGTATTATTTTCTCAAAGTGCTCAAAAATGTGCTTTACAATGCTCAAAATGCCAAATAGACTACTCCAATGGCTTCAGAATGTCCAAAAACCCCTAGCTAGGCTTTTTCGGCACCTAGTTTGGCCAAAAAATGAAGTAGATAGGCTTCCTGAAAGTCTCCCCTCAAAGCTTGCTATCTCTACATCTACAAAATGCACCTCCCTTGTCTCAACCTAGCCCACACGCAATTTAAAGTGTAAAAACTTGGCACCAAGTGCAACCACACAACCGGTCCAAACTGTCGAACAATTACGCGTCGGTCCTAACTACCAAGGCCCGTGGGCACATGGTTGTCACATGACTGTGCACTGAACAATAGGGCTTAAGTTTTAAAAACTGTTTGATAAATGTAATGTTAACCCCCATGTGCATATATATATTGGTCACATGCCATACCAAACTACGCATTATTTAAACGGTTATAACATAGTTACAGTGGCTCTAACCGTCGTGGCTCCGGTCGCATACAATATAACATATAACCACGGGTCGGGGATTAGCCTTGGACCGGTCCACACCCCCACATACATTTAAACAATGTTAAATATAATGCAATGCATATATATATCAAGGAACATGTGTGGGCGCATTGGTTGGGCGGCCTTTCCCAAATCTTTACCCTACCCCGGAGGTCACGGGGTCGACTCCTGCTGAGTGCAAAGGTTTTAACCAAAAAATAGGTGACACATGGAAGCCTTTGATTGGGCCATGTGTCACCATCCCATTCATTGCCAAAAAATCACATCACATTCCAACTGCCCAATAA
>JASDQU010947493.1:33918-46546 GCA_032191745.1 Picea mariana
TTTGCACATTCTATCCTTTAGCTTGTCTAAAGTTTTTCCAATCCATAGTAGCTTTTTGCATATATGCCAATGTGTAAAATTGTCTTTTAATTGCAACAATAAAATCATTCCAAGAGGTTAAAATTTTACCATGTTTATTCATGTCCTCCTGAGTCTTGGATTCCCACCAAATGAGTGTTTCACTATCCAATCTTAAAGAAGAAAGCTGAATCTTAGTTTCATCATCTTGAATTTTTTGTATCCTACAATACACCTCAATCTGATGAATCCAATTATCTGATTTCTCAGCATTAACTTCTCCATTCTATATTGGCAATTCGAATTTAATATCAAGCTTTAATGAAGTAATTTGCGAAGGAGTTTTACCATGTCCCTTTGGNATCATTCCAAGAGGTTAAAATTTTACCATGTTTATTCATGTCCTCCTGAGTCTTCGATTCCCACCAAATGAGTGTTTCACTATCCAATCTTAAAGAAGAAAGCTGAATCTTAGTTTCATCATCTTGAATTTTTTGTATCCTACAATACACCTCAATCTGATGAATCCAATTATCTGATTTCTCAACATTAACTTCTCCATTCTATATTGGCAATTCGAATTTAATATCAAGCTTTAATGAAGTAATTTGCGAAGGAGTTTTACCATGTCCCTTTGGAGAATTCGGAAGAGGTCTTGAATTGGTAGAAGACGAAGAAGAAGAAGAAGATGGAGGAGAGGGTGGTGGAGAAGCACCATTCCCTCCATTTCCATTTGGAGTTTTATCACCACTATCTCCCTTATTCTTTGAATGATTGGAGCCTTCACCTTGCAACCTTGTATTCCTTTATATCAAGATCTTCGTCATCTCTCTCATTTCCATGACAACTTTTCTAAGATCTTCATCTTCTGCAAGAACATGTTCATGACTCTCTTCATGAGCGATACTTGGTGAATGTCTCCTTGAAACTTGCGGTGATGGTATATGTTTTCTCCTTGAAGGATGAGAACTTGGCTCTACAAGTTGACCTTCTCCTCTTGTGAGTTTCGACCTTGTGAGCATTAGAAAAAAAAACACTTGCAAATAATCAAGTCTTCAAAAACCTATTCTCTGATACCAACTTGATCTAAAAAAATGAACAAGACTTGTATTCTTGAAAATATTTGCAAGGTAAACTTATGTGTTAAAATAAAATGGATCAACTTTGCAACACAACTTTAATAGGATTTACTCATTCAAGATGCATATAAACAATATCATAATCAATGAACAAAAAACACATAACACAGCAAATGATAAAGGAGTTCACCCCTCTCTTGGGCTACATCTCCTAGTCCATGTTCCAATGGATCATTTGTATTATTTGCTCAAAGTGCTCAAAAATGTACTTTACAATGCTCAAAATGCCAAATAGACTACTCCAATGGCTTCAGAATGTCCAAAAACCCCTAGCTGGGCTTTTTCGGCACCTCGTTTGGCCAAACAATGAAGTAGATAGGCTTCCTGGAAGTCTTCCCTTCAAGCTTGTTGTCTCTACATCTACAAAATGCACCTCCCTTGGCTCAACCTAGCCCACACACAATTTAAAGCATAAAAACTTGGTGCCGGGCGCAACCACACAACCAGTCCAAACTGTCGAATAGTTACGCGCCAGTCCTGACTACCAAGGCCCGTGGGCACATGGTTGTCACATGATCGCGCGCTATACAATAGGGCTTAAGTTTTAAAAACCGTTTGATAACCGTAATGTTAACCCCCACATACGTATATATATATTGGTCACATGCCATAACAAACCATGCATTATTTAAACGGTTATAACATAGTTACAGTGGGTCTAACCACCATGGCATGTCGATTGGGTGGCCTTTCCCAAAGCTTTAACCTGCCCCAAAGGTCACGGGGTCGACTCCTACTGAGTGCAAAGGTTTTAACCAACAAACAGGTGACACATGGAAGCCTTTTTGATTGGGCCACATGTCGCCATCCCATTCGCTGCCAACAAACCACGTCACATGCCAACTACCCAATAACTATCTGCCACGTCAGTGTATGACCTGCCACATCATCGTCCATACGGACTGTATGGACTGTATAGTCAGCATCCCTTTTTTGCCTGTTTGCCATTTTGAATAGAACTCGATATCTCTTGCTCTTGACATCCGTTTGAACCCAAACAAGTTGCATTGGGTTCGCAATGACGAGTTCTACGCTCTTATTCGATTTGAATCGATTCTGAGCACTTTGAATTTTTGAGCAAAATTTGATCCCCTGATTAATGAGGATGATCCCATCAAATCTGAGAAGTCAGTA
Source organism: Picea mariana (assembly GCA_032191745.1). Taxonomy (NCBI): domain Eukaryota; kingdom Viridiplantae; phylum Streptophyta; class Pinopsida; order Pinales; family Pinaceae; genus Picea; species Picea mariana. The sequence continues at coordinate 36,210 of JASDQU010947493.1, forward strand.
AAATGACAACCATATGACTGCCAACTCATTTTATAGAATATTCCCTTCTAGAATCCTCGAGACCTCTTCTCTTTTCCAAGTTTGAAAACAGGTTCGCACCCTGTGTATGGAGAAAACTATGAGAAGTTTGCACCCTAGATGAAGGTGGCCTACGAGAATGAGGGATTCTCGCACCCTAGGCCATATGCATCCTGCGAACTCAGTTTGAAAATATGTTTTTGGAAAGAGACAAGATCCACTTTTCTCAGGTAAAAAGTCCTTGTTGGGAGCCTAAATGCACGATTGTTAATACATCACCAAGATGACCAAAATCATGGGTAACACCTATGCTGGGATCAACTTCTCTAGAGATCCTGAGATGACGGTACCTCCCAGAGATGAGTGAGAAGAGATGGGTAAGTTTTTTTTTTTTTTTTTTAGGAATTTACTTAATTTTTATGTTTTTTCATATATATCAAATTTTTTTTTTTTTGTACCAGAGTATCTGACAAATATGTATATGTTCCATGCGGATGTGGGGCCAATGCGTCCAATGGACTTTTCGAGGACTAGGTGGTGTCCTCGACCAGAGATAGGACCAACTGCGATTAGTGGACCAGTAGTAGCAAGGGGACCTCCAGCCAAAGAGGCTGAGAGAGTATTGAGACAGGTCGAGCGGAACCATACCACGCTTACTCGAACAGTTCCCATGGTGGAGATCAATGATCTCCCACCATCCATGTAGACTCGTGTTGTTGGGGTACCATAGACCTGGGTCCATCTTTTTCAGTGTCTATATAATGTTGTTGTTCACTATGACAGGGCCCATAGGCCTCGTCCTCAGCTTATATTGGACTTCTTATGTGCCGAGGGCACCTTTTGTATATTTTTGAGGGCATAATCCCCGTGACTCTTTACTAAAAACTTGTTTTTTGAGGCACTTGCACCCACTTATGTACTCTGGTGATTTTGTGATATATATATGTATTTTATTTGTATTTTTTTTTTTTATGGAATATACTTATTTATAAATGTATTTACATGTGTGTGTGTGTGCTCTTTCTTACATGTGTGAAAGATGCCAATCTAATATATGATTAGCTAGAGTATATGTAACCTGATTCAATCTCCTAGGAACATGGATATACTTAATGTAATCAAAGATTTGTTCTAAGAGATGTACCCTAAGGAACCATCGGTGTAGAGTAGGATCATGAATGTGATAGACTCCATTTAACTGAGACACAATCAACTGAGTGTTTAAATAGACCCGGAGGTGAGAGATACTACGCAACAAAGCATCACAAAGAAACTCAATACCTGCATTGTATTTGATGACATTGTTTGTGGTGTCACCTAAAGATATACCTCCTGAAGATAGAAACTGGCCTTGAGGTGTGAAAATAACCCAATCTGTGGAGGCAAGCCTCCGAGTGTGTCGGATAACGCCGTCTGCAAACCCAACGAGCACCTCTAATTCACTTGACATCTACCACAGTGAAAAAGATAACTTAAAAAATGACACATCCATAAAACCAAAAGAAAAACTAAAAAGTAATAGTACAAATACTATACATATGCTACAAAAAGTCACCTGAGGCAACCTACCTACGAGTAATACTTCTTGAGGTAGAGACCATTTCTAGGCTCCACCAAAACATTTCCCTCAAATTCCATCGGACGATAAGTATCCTTTCTTAGAACCTCTTTTATGATGAAAGGTTTGAACCACATAGGTTTGAATTTTCCTGCCCTCAGGGGGTCCTTATCTTGGTCATAGACCAGGACAAGGTCACCTTCAGAGAAAATATGAGGACGAACGGACCAATCATATTGAACATTGAACTTTTGTTTGTGAGATTTGTTAGCTAAGGCTGCATCATGACGTTGCTCATTGAGTTTCTCGAGATATAATAAACGCTCTTCAAGTGGTGAAATGTCTGGCAATAACTGTACTGCCAACTTTAAAGATGGGATCTGGCATTATATGGGAAAGACTTCTCCTAGTCCATAAATGATTTGAAAAGGTGAGGAACCGGTTGCAATCTTAATGGATGTTCGGTAATCCCATAATGTTGAGTATAACATCAAATGCCAATTTGACTTGGCCAAATTGATCGTTCTTTGTAGAATGGTCTTAAGAGATTTATTTATAGCTTCCACCTAACCATTCGCTTCGGGGTAGTAGGGTGATGAATGTTCTTGCCGCAACCCAAGATTTTACATTAACTTGGTAATCATTTTGTTCTGAAAGTGACTGCCATGGTCAGTGACAATCTCTCTCGGGATGCCGAACCTTTCTATTATCTAGTTGAACAAAAAGAGAGTTGTTGTCTCCCCGTCATCTTTGAACATTGGCATAGCTTTGACCCACTTGGTGAAGTAGTCTACTGCTATGATGATATAGCGATGCCCCCTTGATAAAAGGGGGTTGCATGTAGTGTAATCAATCCCCCATTTAGTGAAGGGACCAACGGTAATAACAGGAAACATGGGAGCGGGGTGTACCCTCATCTTCCAAGAGAATATCTAACATGGGTGGCACTTCTTGACTAATTCAACACAATATTTGATTAATGTCGGCCATAAGTAACTCACTCATAGAATTTTTTGGGTTGTTGGCAACCCAGACAGATGACTTCTACATGCTCCTGTGTGGAAATCATTAAGCATGATTTCTTCTTCTTCATGAGTGAGACATCGGTAAAGGATGTAGTCTACACCTCAACGATACAAAGTGTCCTTGAGTATGAGATAGTTCTTAGCCTGATGGCATATATGATGACGCTCATCACGAGAAGTAGAGGCGAGACACTTCAAAGTCTAGAGGTAGACAAGAACATCTCCATACCAAGGGTTGGAAGATGTGATAAGAAACATGTCTCCTTTGATAGGCAACTCGTCGGGTATAACATCACCTAATTTGATTGAAAATTCCGATATGAGTTTTGCGAATACCACCGACTTTTTGGATTTCGCTGAAACAGACTCCAAGTCAAATTCCTAGAGGATAACTATCCATCTACTAATATTTTTGTTGATGACTCGTCGTGTCAATGCATATTGAAATGGATTCACAACGACAATGATGGTGGTCTTGTGAAACAAAATGTAATGATAGAACCATTGGACAGCATGGACTGTTTCCAACACAAGTTTTTCAATGTGGGAATAGTTGAGTTCCGGTCCAACTAGGCCTTTGCTTAGGTAATAAATCATGTATTCTGAGAGCAAATCATCCTCCTAAACTAGGACCATACCGATGGTCAGCTCCATAACGACCAAGTATAATAAGAAATATTTATTATAATTGGGTGGCCGAAGTAGAGGGGTAGATAGGAGGGCATGTTTCAATGTTGTGAAAAAGCATTGAGCATCTTCATCCCAATGAAAAGGAATGTCCTTCTTCAATAAATGCATATAACCCTTTGTGATCTCGACATATTTTGTGATGAAACACCGTAAAAAGTTCGCTTTCCCTTGCAAACTTTGAAGCTGAGGGATGGTGCACGGGGGAGGAAATTTAATTATTTCCTCAACCTTTAGAGGATTAACCATGATCCCTATGTTCGAAACTATGAAACCTAGAAGACGACCTGATGTGACACAAAAACTTCACTTGTTTGGATTCAAGCAGATTCGGTAGTAGCGACACCGTTCAAGGATAAGTTGGAGGTGTGACGGATGATCATCTCTCTTGCAAGATCGTGACTTAGCTCCAGCATTTTTTCAAACCAAAAGGCATATGATGATAATTGAATGTACCCCATGAACAAATGAAAGTGATTTTGTTTTTTTCTTTAGGTTTGATCTGCATCTGATCATATCCCAAAAAACCATCCATGAATGAAAAATCCTCGCAACTTGTGCATTCATCGACTATTTGGTCAATAAATGGCGTGGGGAAATTATTTTTTGGGTAGGCCTTGTTCATATCATGGAAGTCTGTACATACGTGAATCATACCCTATTTCTTATTGACCGACATAGGATTCGACACCCATTGAGTCAATTGGATGGAGTAGATGAAACCCACTTTAAGTAGTTTCTCTACTTCAGCCTTGATAGTTGTTGCTTTCCTTGGATTGACCGGAAGAAGATTTTTCCGAACCGGCTTGAAATCAGGATAAGTCGTCATTTCATGTTCGATGATTCTTGGATCTATGCCTAGAATTTTCTCGTAAGACCAGGCAAACACGTCACAGAATTCTTTAAATAAATCCATGTAGATTTGATTCTCCTTGGGGGAGCATTCGACTCCGACGAAGATATTCTCCACGATGCCAGGGGTCCTGGAGATGTCAATAGGTATCGTTTCAGCTATTGTTGCCATATTTCCTTCAGTATAAACTACGTTCATTGCCAAAATATTGATAGGAAAACCTTTATCTCCATTCATAGTCAGAGTGAATTCACCTGCTTCAGTTCGTCTCAACTCTGGGAGGAAATAAGATCTACGATGAAGATCATCCCAGGGTCTATCTAGACGAGTCATTGCCTCATTAATCACCCTGTCTGAGGGAAATACTAAGTCTAAAGAATCTTTATCAGCAAGGGAACCTTGATCCCAAATAGGCTCGAGCACCGGATCTAACTCTTGTGTGGGAGTCGGATCGAGGTTAGCAGAAGCTCACTGAATTATTGATTATGCAAATTTTTTCATGGACAAAGGCATGGCCATGCCATAGTGCTCTATCCCTTCAATCTTAGTTGATGGGGAAGGAAGAGTCCATGGGTCATTAAAGTATGTTGTGCGAAACGACAAGATTTGAAATATTTTGGCCCAAGGCTGGTCGGGGTCAGCCGACATGTAATGGACATTTTCGGTCGGAGGCAGGTAATCAAAAGCACCCATCAAAGGTGGGCACAAACCAACCCCTACGTTGACAATGTCAGGCTGAGGGTTTAAAATCATCCATACCATGGAGACTCCTGATGAAGGGTCAGGACGAGAGAAGGATAAATGATCAATGGTCATGATCTAGCCCTCGTGTGGAAACAACAAGACTAGGATAACTGTGGTGACCATTTCTTGCATAGCATAGGTCCAACTCCTTCCTAACAAAATATTGTAGTCAAGAGATGCATCTACCACTTCAACTTTGATGCACATGGTTTTTCCCCTAACTGCACGGGGAAAGAGGGAATGATCCCATGTGGTTGGAAAGAATGATCGTCAAAGGCTGTAAGAAGAGTAGGTGATGAAGACAAAATGGGTTGGCCTATGGCCTTCCAACATGCCAAATACATCACGCATGTCGAGGCACCCTCATCCACCACTGTACGAAAAATATTCTGAGTAAAATTTTTTGTGGTGTAAGCCACTACTATCTGAAAATCTACGTGGTAAGGAAGACGAGGTTTTAAGTCGATCGTATCAAGCATGATCGTTCCCAGATTACAAGTCTTAGCAGATCCTAGGGTAGTTAACAGAGCCTTTCTCTGGGAAGGGAAACTCTGGAGGACTTCCAAAGTAGACATCGCACAAGGGGTTTTTGATAAATCCTCCACCACATAGTAGTTGTGGGCGGCCCGTGTGTTTGGATTATGAGAATTTTTCTTGAATGCACCTTTTGGGATGCGTGTTGTTGTTTTTCCCAACGTATTCTAAATCTAGAGAGGAAGAGGTAGGTTTTCAACTTCTTTACCCTTCTCAGAGGTTCTTGGATTTCCATAATCATGTGCGCTAGTCGATATATAGGCATCATCTTTCATCATATACACATTTGCGGATAAAGGATTACTTGAAAATGGAGGGCGTCCTTGACTGCCTCCTTCCACGCTCGAGGAGGCTTGAGTTAGATTTTTCCCATGTGGAAATGGGTTCGTTAACACGACAGGTTGTTGCTGTGCCAATAACTTCTAGGCCTCCCCAAGCTAAGGGCACTGATGGGTTGGGTGATCTTCCTTGAAAGGATTACAAGGATACTTTGACTTTTTCTTTTCAGTGTCTCCTCCACCATTATTATCAATGGGTTTCTTATCCCCCTTACCCTTCTTTCACTGTTTCTTCTTTCTGTCAGGCTGTTAGGTGGCCTTTGGGTTTTTTGTTTGCACACTCTGTACATACGACTTTTGAGTAGGGGGAGCAATTGAACTGGTGATTTGGCTGGTCACTGCCTACTGTATCGACAATTTTTGCAATTGATTTGACAATGGATCAATGGGATTTGCTTGTGCTGAACCAATAATGCCATTGACATGTGGTCTAGATCTTTGTTTGCTCTTGTCAAGGATTGACCTCGATGCATCTGGCAAAATCTCGTAGAGTAAACAAGACTAAGAGTAAATCAGCTGTAGCTGTTGAGCTCTCATTGTCGCGTCTTCCTCATAAAACACCCCGGATGTTGCGACATCTTTAGATAATTAGGGTACTAAAGACTTAAGGAACCACTCTAGTAGGAATGCTGGTGGTACTGGCACTTTTATCAAACTCTTCCGATGTCTCCATTCTCGAATGTGATCTGAGATATGGTCTGATTTTGTCTATTTGAAGTTGGTCAGCAATTCAGTTTTCGCACTGTATCTCACAGGTAATTGGAAATGGTTTAAGAAAGCCATTGCCAATTCGCCGAAGGAAGAGTATCGTGAGCGGTTGAGCTCGATGTACCATTTTGCAGCACTCCCTATGACAGTGCGTTGAAACAATTTCAACTAGATGGAGTCGTCTCTCAAAGAGTTGGATGAGCACCATAAGTGGAAGGTAGTCACATAATCGCCAAGATCTTCATTAGGATTGGCTTCTAACTTTGGAATGTATGAAGTCAACTTGGTCGACATAAGAGGCCAACTCAGATCATGACAGATGGGGTAATTTAAAAGACTTGTCAAGTTTGACAAGTGCAGGGTTGCCAAAAATGGTAGTTTAGGTTGTGGATTGTAGCCAGCTAAAAAGGAGCCTGGAGTTTTACTGGCACCAGGTTGCTAGGAAAAGTTAGGTTGTTGGCCAGGGCTCTAGTAATAACCATGGTCATGACCATCATACGGATTCTACACTTGTTGAGATATCATTGGCTGGTTCCTGTAATAGGACATAAAGGAATGAACTTGCGTCTCATTCCAAGGATTTTGGGAGGGGTTGCCCCCTACTGATCCGATGACCATAGGAATTGGGCCTTGCCTGAGGTTCCACTGGGTATGGAAGGGGTTGCCCCCGATCGACATCCCTGGCAAGCGGAATGGTATCTGCCACATATTCCAAGGTCCTTGTGAGGAAGGAATTCCTAAGTGTGCCCCCTGTGCAGGAATAGTACCCTGTACAGGATGTGGTTGTCCATAACCAGGGTTTCCCTCGGCCAAAACGACAGCTGACGAGAAATCATTGTTACTAAACGTGTCAAAAAAAGAGGAAGGTGTCGAACCAACTTGTATGTTATAAGGAGGGAGTACTTGACTACCCTCTCCAAACAAGTTTATGTTAGGCCCGACAAAGTGTTGAGAAACATCACCGAGTGAGGGGGACGAAGGGGGTATATGACCCCTGCCATACGGGAAAGTGATAAAGGGAGCAAAAGTTCCCCCCATAGATCCTTGTAGAGGAGCATTGGAACTCCCTGCCCCCAGACCTAAAGTCTGTAGAGTGGAGGAGGAAAGCACAATACTCATATCGAAGCCAGGCATCCCGTATGAGAATGGAGGGTCTGTCGCGTTCTGAGTAAACTGAGTAGTGATCGTCGCCATAGATGGAATCAGACCATTGCCTAAGGCAGAAGCAATCGAGACCATAGTGGCCCGGACTGACGATGGTTGGTTAGGAAGTGGAACACCCCTAGTAGTGATAGTCATGAAGGAAATATGAGTATTCCATGAAGAATTAGCACTGTTTTCTTCCACTGTTTCTTGTGACACTACCTGACGCTTGTAAGGTTGAAACTGTACGACGATAGGAATCAATAGATTAGTGATGGGAGGGTTATACGGACTAAGAGATTCTGCTCCGAGGCCAAAAATGATTGGTTCCTCCATAATCAAATGTTCTCTCGAATATGGGTTGGGCACAGTTTCTTGTAACCTGATTGTCTTAAAAGACCCTTGCTGGTCTAATTTTCGCCTTAGCGGTGGTGGGCGGGGTTCGAGGTCAACTAGTGGCAGGCCCAAAATCCTTCACGACCAGTGGAACTCATGATCCACCACTGCATGAGAAGATTAAAGACACACTAGGGAAATCTATAATCATTTGAAAACCAACACGCACTAGAAAATGTACCTATGAGATCAAACAAGCAGTCGCTAGGTAGTTGGAAGAWCAATTACAAAAACCAAGACTAGAGAAACTTATTGGTGCAAGTGCAACTCGAATAYAGAAGCACCCTAGGTACCGTGGTATATCCCCGCAGTCACCTGTGTAAGTCACTAGAAAGATAGGCAACTAGGTTGCCAAGGTGCAAACAGTCACCAGGCAGGTATAGTCGACAATCGGGTGGACCGCAATGAGTAGGGTATCAATMTAGAAACATATCAAGGGTATCGAAATCAAGTGTTCTRGAAGACGACTAAGGACCTTGAACGGATTCGAGACCCATGAAGCTCTGTGGAAAATGAAATCAACGGAATCCCAAGACAAGCCCTCTATATGCATTTCCCACTACGCTTGGTCCATCTTTGGGGGGGTTATCTCCGCTACCTTTCCTTACATGACCTCATGTTTCTCCCTTGTGTTATAGGGGGGTCCTAGATAACTTTCACAATACTGGACTTTTGACACTCCCTAGCATAGACTCTTATGTTTGTTTTAGCAGCCTTGAAGAGTTTCCTCTCCAATCCTAAATCAAGGCTCTAGCCTAGACTAGTTGATGGAGCCTACAAACATAAAGTCTAGTTGATTTTAATTAATCATTAATTTTAATGGTTGTCTTAACTCAAAGGGAACCAAAAATGAAACCAGTGATGTTTTTCAGAGACAAAAGAAAAGAGCATATACTGAAACTGGAAACAAATTACTTCTTCACAAATTCAAAGTTGCACATTCAAACTCTTTAACCAACTTTTCAAACCTTTTTTTTTCCTAATATCTTTTAACAGAAAACTCAAAACAAGATTTCACTCGACTACGATCTACTTATTGTCCTAAGTCAACAACCAAGAACTTACGAAAAAAAAAATTTCCCTGATGAGTAATGCAAAAAACCAACTACTTAACCAAACCAGAAATTAAAAGATTTTTTTCTTTATTGTTTAATGCTTAAGAAGCAAAAAAGGAAAAATGGCGACATGTAAATACCAAGAGATGACTTCTGGAATAAGTGCAGATCAGAAAGAGTTACTAAAAATAACACACAATCTAATGGAAGTAGACTCTCAAACTTGCCTAAAAACCTTATTACTGAAAAACAAAGGAAAAACAATTTAATGAAAAATAAATCTATGTTTATCAAACCTAAGCTATAGACTACTATGACAGAAACCCAGACTAGATCAAGAAAATCCCTGAGAGGTGTGACTCTTGACAGGGAAGAGGATGACTCCCTCTTCTTAAAAAAAAAAAAAAAAAAATCTCAACAGGTACGCTACTGACAGTTCAACAACCAATGTATGTACATGAGATGTGCAAGGTCAAGGCACATGTGCATGCGTGTAGGCCCACTACAGGTTATGTGCACCTCTACAACTCCTCAAAAAAATGAAAACAAGCAATCAAGCACTGGAAGGGAGCACTGGTACTGAGAACTAGAATCCCTTGAAGACACAAAAACTTACTTTGATAGAAGAATTTGAAAGGAAAAAGATAATCTGAGGTTATACCTAGGCTATAGACTACAACAAGAAAGACTAGAACTAGATCCAGAAAACCCTTGAGAAGGATCACTTCTGACAGGGAAGAGGATGACTACCTCTCTTTAAAAAAAAATTTCTGGACTCAAACACGCTACTAATCCTTCAGCAGCCAGCGGATGTACATGGTCTGTGTGAAGTCAGGGTGTGTGCATATGCATGTAGGCCTTATACAAACCATGTATGCCTATGTAGTTTCCTAGAAAAGAAAAAAAAGTCAAGTGAAGAAAGCAGGGAGTACTAGTATGGAAGACCAGAATCTCTGCTAGCTCAGACTCTTGCAGAAACTTAGAAAAAAGGTAATAAAACCAATTTTAAAAAAAAAACCCAAAAAAGTATCCCCAAAAACCCTGAAGATCTCCCTAGTACGGTCTCCAATTTTGTTGTGGGTGGGAAATCCCCCTACGAAATTCCGACATTCTATTTGCGACGTTATGGACAAAATTGTCCATACTGTCAAAAAATAGAGGAAATTAAAAAAAAAAAAATCATATTGCCCGATAACGTTGGTATTGCCACGTTGACATCTCTCTTTCCACGTTAACATCGCTCTTGCCACGTTTCCATCTCTCTTGCCACGTTTGTGA
>JASDQU010947494.1:2574-13859 GCA_032191745.1 Picea mariana
AGGGTTGTGTTGAGTTCAGTATAGTTTGGTAGGATAGACCCATTTCGGGTTGAGGCCATGTGTTATTTGCAGGAGACTGATGAAGAAGAGAGGACATTTGCAAGGGGGAGTCACTTTGATTTTCCATTGAGTTTCAGTATTGAGGAGAGCACGTCACTGACTGGTGATTCGTTGAGGTCTTGTAGTACCTCACTATGGCAACAACATATTCAGTTGGTGGGGGTTGTGTTGAGTTCAGTATAGTTTGGTAGGATAGACCCATTTCGGGTTGAGGCCATGTGTTATTTGCAGGAGACTCATGGTGTTGATATGTTACATAACTATACTCCACAGGGCATTGTAGTTGACATTATGATATGGGATCCAGGGATTGAAGTGCTTGGTAGTTCAGTGTTTGATGGAGTTGAGTTTCGAGTAGAGTGGTTACTTAGGGAGTTGATTGAGATTCCTCGGCCATTGATCATTCTACTCATCAGGAGCATCTAGGTGTCATGCGTGGTGAAGACTTGGAGAGACCACATCTTGAGAGGAGTCTACTTTGTGTCACACAGGTGGATATGCGACCCTGGTATCATATGTAGTTGGATTTAGTTATTTATTGAGGACAAGCAATCTTTCGGTAGGGAGGACTGTAATGTCCCCATTTTGGGACATTATAACATTACAAAATTTCAGAGTGGTATGCCTACTCGAGTAGCCAGATAGGGGTGACAGAGAGTTCAGGATATATTGAGGGGTTTATTTGGGCCCGACTTGCATCGTTCATCATCAGGATCCATTTTGCACAGCTTGGCTTTGGTTTCGTTTCATTCCGACGATTTCCGTAATTTTGAGTCATTATGGGTCATATCTTAATTAAATTCACTAAGAAGGTCATAATGGGCATATTACTTGGAGAAACCTCTTAGTGTGATAGCTCATCGGAATCAAGAAGAAGAACACTACAGGATAAGATGATGAGAAGTGACTTTCAATGGCCGGAGAAGCCATAAGGATGGATAAATAACTTTTTAGAGGTAAAATKGTTAATTAGTTAATTAATTAAGTGATTTAATCAAGGAATAAGAAAATAAAGTAAAAKTCAATTGGAGGGAAAAGGTCAACAACGAATTAGGGTTTAAAAAAGCTACAAGAGAAGGGCCAACGACCTAATTCATCATTTTGCAGATTATGACTTGTCATTGAGGAGAGAGGCACATCTCAAGAGAGATAGTTCAGTGGATTCYAAGAGGAAGACACCAGTTGGCTGATTTCGGTGTTGAAAGACAGACCCCAGTCACCAGAAAGATCACACAGGTCTTCCATCATTCTTCAACAACAGTTACGTAGGGTTCAACAGTAAGGGCACATTCATCAAGGGTGAGGGCACAACTCCTGAGGAGGTTTAGGGGATCGACTTGTCCCATCCAGGGAGAATTCCGAGATTTCCCTCCGACCCATTTGAGAGGAAGGAAAGGCACATCTTTTGCCTAGTTCCTCGCCAGATTCCGATGGATGAATCATCTGGGGTGCATTTTCCAGACTTGGAAGTGCAACACTTTTGACGGATACATTCAGGGTTCCCGAGCGAGCATCAGGCCATATTCAGGGAAATCCTTTCGACCCATTTCCCAGTAGACTAAGGTGGTCATTTTGAGACACATCTCAGGCTTCAACCGATTCTGATGGTGGAATCATTAGGGCACATTTTTCCAGAGAGAGAGGGGCGCATTCCCCCAGGGGGATCCATCCGGGGTCCAAACCCATCAGCAGAGGGGTCCGATAGTTACTAGGACTGAGANTTCCTCGCTAGATTCCGATGGATGAATCATCTGGGGTGCATTTTCCAGACTTGGAAGTGCAACACTTTTGACGGATACATTCAGGGTTCCCGAGCGAGCATCAGGCCATATTCAGGGAAATCCTTTCGACCCATTTCCCAGTAGACTAAGGTGGTCATTTTGAGACACATCTCAGGCTTCAGCCGATTCTGATGGTGGAATCATTAGGGCACATTTTTCCAGAGAGAGAGGGGCGCATTCCCCCAGGGGGATCCATCCGGGGTCCAAACCCATCAGCAGAGGGGTCCGATAGTTACTAGGACTGAGAACTAGAGCAAGGCACATCATTTGGGACAGTTTCCAGGCCATTCCGAGAGGTATAGTTGCTAGGGCAAACTTTCCAGACTTCCAACAGTTACTGCACGAACTGCCATAGTTCTAGTGCATCCATTGATCCCGCAGTGCTCACCTATTCAAGGTATTATCATTTAGTTTGCTTATTGTATTCCGGCTAAGATCCTTTTGTCTTTTGATCTAGTCGAGTAATTCATTTTATTCAGCCGCATTCGACCTTTTATACTCCGCAAAAATATCATAATATAAACTTTGTAGCCCTTTGTCATATTTATCATTTGTATGACTATTTATATGCTATAAACAATTAATCCTACAAACACATTAGTAAGGTTTCCTAAACTAAACAAGTCAAAAAAAATTACACTAATCAACTTCATAAGACTATAAGACTATAGTGCAAGGATCATGTACTTCATCGCTGAGACGAGACTATAGTGCAAAGATCATATACTTCCCTTGCAATTTATCTTAACCCTTTACATGAAACCAAGGTATACAACCATGGTCACACTATCATTCCATTAACTTTTATGGGTATGTAAATTAAAAATTTTTAAATGCAGTTTTTTTTAATATATAAAATTATAACCATGGAAAACGGAAAGAACGCTTCGGTGATTCCGATGGAAGAGAAATATCCAGGTGGGTTGACGTGGAAATCATGTTTCCAAGTGAAAACAAGAGTCTTGGATGCTCTGGCCACGAATTGGGAGTGACAAATCTCCTCCACGATCTAGGTACACCCAAAAATTGTATTTATATATATACAATTTTTGTATATATATACAATTTTTGTATATATATATAGCTACTGTCAACGTATTCTCACATTTATCTTCTTGTTCGTTGTGAAAGAGAGGAGGAGAGGATGGGTTCTGAAGGTTACAGATCCGTTCTTATGATATGCGGAGATTACATGGAAGATTACGAGGTAAAAAGTTGCCACGATCTCAATGAATTCCGGCCTCCATTCATGGTGAATAGTGGAAATTGATATAAAATTGACTGTGTGTGACTGTGGGAGCAGGCAATGGTACCATTCCAGGCATTGCAGGCCTACGGAATAAAGGTTGATGCAGTGTGTCCTGGGAAGCAGGCAGGCGACAAATGCGCTACGGCCGTCCACGACTTCTTGGGCCATCAGGTTTTTTATGTTTTCTCCATTTCTTGCATCTGGTCACTGGTTCAATCCGTCTAAACTTTCTCACTTTTCAATCGTCTTTTTGAGCTTTAAGCTTCTTGATAGGTAGGTTATCAGGGTGTCATTATTCTCGCGTTCCCTACTCTACTACCCTCACTAAAACCGGACCAGCTGTTTAATTCATGGTTAAGTGTGCTAGAGTCACGCTGAGATGAGTGATCTTCCCGAAAAGTCCTGGATATTGGGTGCAAATTTGGGTGACAATTTCTAATTCATTTCACGAGGTTCAATCCCACTTTTTTGTGCATCACCTGATTGAATGATTACTAAGTGAACTATTCAAATTCACAAGAAATTAGTCATAGATATCTATGGGCCATGATTGACTTACTACTCTAAACTGTTAATTCCAAAAAATATATTTCAGCTCAGTTTATATTCATGTGTGTCTGAATAAGTGTAATAATCTCCCATATATACTGATTTCTTTTTCTGATGTCTTCTGTTGAGAAATATAGCTGGAGCAGGAACTTCTTGCCCAGGTTTCAGCGTGAAAGTGTAGGAAGTGGTTCGAACTTCTTGCCCAGGTTTCAGCGTGAAAGTGTAGGAAGTGGTTCGAGGCATTGCATTGGTGATCACTTTGGAAAAGTGGCCACCCATTCTATTTTGTAATTCACTTAGAATAAAGTAAAATATATATATTTTTTCATTTGAGTCTAATAAAGTGCATTTAATGCATTAATGTTTTAAATTAAATTAAATTTCAACCATACATCTCAAAATCAGATTAGGGTTTTGGTAGATTAGGTTTCAGAAAAGCATAAATAAGGCAAGATAGAGAAGTTAGTTCACAATTGAACAGGATTAGGGTTTTGGTAGATTAGGGTTTCAGAAAAGCATAAATAAGGCAAGATAGAGAAGTTAGTTCACAATTGAACAGTTGAAGTTTTGAACAAGTTGAGCGACCAGAGGAGAGAAAACAGCTCACTGTAGGAAGAGGATTGGCTTGCAGCTTTTCATCAGTTTGAAAAGTCAGTCGTACAATAGATCCATATAGCCCTAAGAGGCAGAAGAACAGTGGTACAATAGGTTGTATAGGCTGTACAACTGATGTCTTTCCTTTCTATGCAGGTTGTACTTTCTCTACAAGTCATACAACTCAGTTTGAGGTGATTTTTATAACCGTACAACTGCTGTTTTAGTAGCTTGTGGAGGTTTCCTTTTAAGCTTTGATTAGGGAATGTAAAGTTGATTTTGAAGGAGAAATTACTTGTGTATGTGTGGAACTATTTTATGCTTCCACTATTTATGTTTTCAACTACTGTGTGATTGAAAATTAATTTCTGCATTAAATTCAATTTAACAATTTATTTATTTAATTGAGATCATAAGGACAACAGTTATCCACGGTTGTGAATTTTTACGTGGTATTAGAGCTTCTCTTTGATTGAGATTCTCAAGGATTTGCAACAATAAATCACCTGTTGTAAACAAGGACCAATGGATAGAGGGTTTTAATATGTTTTCAAGGACTAATTTTTAGATTTGGGAGTTTGAGCACTAAATTTCAGAGATGGCATTGGCTATCCTCAGATTCGAGGATAGATTGGACGACGCCTCAAATTTCTTGTCTTGGAAAGTTAGGGTTACACTCTTATTGGAAGAGAACGATCTCTGGGATATTGTCAAGGATGTTGTGCCTTCGCCTACAAATTTGTAGCAGTTGGCAGTTCACAAGAAGAAGGAAGTGAAGGCTAAGTGCATGATTATGGATGCAGTTAATGATCACTTGATTCCTCACCTATCTGAGAAGAAAATGACAAAGAAAATGTTAGATGCCTTGGTTAGCCTCTACTAGAGTGAGAACATAAACAAAAAGATAATATTGTGGAACAAACTTAGAGCCATAGAGATGACAAGATCAGATTCAATTATCAGTTACCTTATGAAGGTCACATAGATTTGTGATCAACTTGCAGCAGTTGGGGAGAAGATTTGATGTAGATCCCCACCACTCCCTAGGGCCTGCGTGACATCCCGGTCTAGGATCGTTCGAATTTGGGATCTGAATCAACTCTCGGGCCCCTGCTGAGCCCTCAAAACTCTTCTTCACAGGTCCTTTATCTTTATCCCATGCGAAAATTCAAAGTTGTGCTGGTCCAAATTTACCAACAGAGTCCTCCACGTGACTCCGGGCCAAAACCGTGGGCCAAACTTCCTTTTTCCGAAAATTTCGAGACTTCAGGAGCTCCTACAACAACACGCGACGTTCCTCTCAAACGTCGAATTCACGGATCGCCGAACAATGGAGGGGATCAACGGTCCACAACGCCTGCCGTAGTCTTACGGTTGGAAAGAACTTCAAAATTTCGGGCTTCGGAGTTTTTCGAAGCAYCACACTTCAAATTCCCCGGAGTGTCGAACGTGYGAATTCGTGAAGGGTCACAATTGACGGTCTACGCGTCCTGGTGGGTGGACGGCTCAGATCTATTCCGGGCTTTGGGACTTCGGTGTCTTTACAACACAACCCCTTACAACTTCCGAACTCCAAACTAGCGGAGGTCATATCTGCTCTCCACGCATCCCTCTCTGACCAACGGTTGAGATTAACTCTGGCCTTCGGCCTTCGGGAGTTCTCGACTCCAAACAACTTATGCCTCGATCCTTTYGGAGCGCCAAGCCTCCGAACTACTAGATCTAGTGCCATGTGTCCTCCGTCTATCAACRGTTAGGAATTACTCTGCGATTCGAGACTTCAGGATTCTTGTGAAGTTTTACGACCACAYCCCAGTTCTTCCGGATCACCGGACTTCGGGTCCCCGCCTTATTTGCAAACACGTGTCTTCYTTTGATCAACGGTCCAAATCGATTTCAGACTCCAAAACTTCGAGAGTTCCGTCTCCTTTGCACCTAAACACGAAAAATCTCTGAATTCGCGAAGTTCGAAGGACTTCGAGGGTTAAACCACCTCCAGATCTGACGGCTACAAAAGGCTTTGGATCCTCCGGAACGGATCTCGTCTGCTTGACCTTCAAACCAATAAACTCTTCCCTTCAAGGAATTTTAGTCGTTATCTCTTCTGAGCTTTGTTCTCTGAGGTGCTTCAGACCTCTGGCGCACTCCTTGCGTTCGTCTTCCTTGAGACTCTCTCAACACTTGATTCAGTGTTGGCCCGGTGCACACCTTGCACGGGTCTTTTTCAAACTTCTATACTCCACCAAGTAACTGTGCACTCCTTGCACTTGATTGACAAAGCTTCGTGCTGTCTCTCCTGAACTACTGAGTCAAACACGACTCCGCTTTCGCACCCCTTGCGGGCACTGTGCACTCCTTGCACCAAAGTTTCAGAAGAGAAACAATTGAAACTTATGGAACATCAAAGGTTCACATATCTAATCATAAAATGCATACTCAGGCATATAAAACACAGAAAGCAAATAACACAACACTACCCATTTAACTCAGAGATAAGCAAACTCAGACATGTGAAGCAAATCTCCTCTGTTATATTACTCCAACAGAATATTTACAAGAGTTCTTATAGCTCTCATCTTATTCTTTACAACTCCCTTCAACAAAACTCACAATAAACTTCAACAACCTCTTTTGGGCATAGATACATACATTTATACATGAGGGGGCTTCTTGAGCCTTCGCTCCAGAGTATTCTAGTGCTATCATTTCTCAATTAAAGAAACCTACCACTATGTTTATTACATTAAATGGATAATTACATCCTAGATATGAGTTGATGCTCGAGATTTGTACAATCCTACAGGTAATTAAGACGATTTCAACAATCTGGAGTGCATACGATGGCTCTTGCCTCAAAATATTAAAGGGCCTTTAATTACAAAGTTTTTTTTTAAATCTAAGGTAACGTGCCCTCCTTTGACTCCAAACTAGCTCTAAATGCATTGTGCTGGATGCTGAGTTGTCCTCCACTACATCTCATTGAATGATGAGGGTGATGCTCCTGCATCAAAATTGTAGATGCAAAGCTAGTGGAAACAACACTAAATGGATTCTCAACTTTATGGGAACCATTTGTAAAAGGTATTTGTGCTTATGCGAACCTTCCTAACTTTGAAAGACCGTGGGATGACTATATCTAGGAGGAGACTTAGATGGAGTCAAAATCCAACAAGAAGATTGGTGATGAGAACCTAGCCCTAATTGGATAGACAAATAAGGCCAGAGATAAATGACCCAACAAGGGTAAGCGAAAGAGTGAGGAGTCAACTTCACAACCAAGAAAGAAGGATTTGAGTAAAATCAAGTGCTTCATTTGTCATAAGAACGACCATTATGCATCACAGTGTCTAGATAAGAAGAAGGGTAAAGTAAGACAACAATAGAAGCAGGTAGCAACTTCTACATAAACTCAGATGAACAAGTTCGCTGCCAAGTTCGAGAAGGATTTCTCGATGGTATCTTGCCTTTCTACCAACATGGTTCCTAAGAATGCGTGGTATGTGGACAATGGGGCATCTTGTCATATGACATCAACCCGACAATTATTTTCTAGTCTAACAGAGCAGGACTTAGGAGTATAGGTTGAGCTTGGTGATGATGCCAAGTACCCAGTAGTAGGAGTTGACACTATTCCCTTTCAGCTCGAGTCAGTAACTCTTTAGATTTTGATGATGTTTTGTTTGTTCTAGGTCTTAGGAAGAACTTGCTTTCAATTTCAGCTATGGAGGATAAGGTCTATGCAGTTGAGTTTAAGAACAAGCAAGTCCTCATAAGATCGAAGGAATCTAGCCCAAATATTTTCAATTTCGGCTATGGAGGATGGTTTATGATGTTGAGTTTAAGAACTAGCAAGTCCTCATAAGACCGAAGGAATCTAGCCCAAATATAGCTCAGGTAATAGGTGTTATAGAAGGTAATCTTTACAGGTTGTAGGGTGAACTTGGTCGAGCCCTAGTTCATAACAGTGATAGCTTGTGTGAGTTGTGGCAAAAGATGATGGGGCACTTGCATCACAAGACTTTTCCTATTCCGAGGGAGATAGTCATAGGTCTTCCAGAGTTCAATACTGAGTAACATGGAGTATGTAGAGGGTGCACGCTTAACAAGCATGCCATGGCTACCTTCCCAAGCAATAAGCATAGGTCTAAGGAGATTCTAGGTCTAGTGCATTCGAATGTTTGTGGATCGATGTCAGTAGCATCAATTTTGGGAAGCACGTATAATGTTTCCTTTATTGTTGACTTCTCTTGCAAGACTTGGATCTACTTCTTAAAGACCAAGGATGAGGTCTTTATTAGGTTTTAGGAGTTCAAAGCATTAGTTGAGAACTAGACAGGGAAGAAGATCAAAGTCTTGAGGTTGGACAATGGGGGTGGGTATACCTCCAAGGAGTTCAAGGGTTTTTGCAAGGAGGCAAGAATCAAGAGGGAGTTGATTATTCTCTACAACCCACAATAGAATGGAGTTGTAGAGCGGAAGAATCGATCCATCATAGGAGTTGCTAAGGCAATGATTCATGACCAAGACTTGTCATTGTTTCTTTGGGCAGAGGCATGCAACACAACAATTTACATCTAGAATTGTTGCCCTCATAGGATCTTCGAGGACAAGATATTAGAGGAGGCATTCACTGGTGTGAAGCCAGAGGTGAGTCATTTCTACATCTTTGGCTATTTAGTTTCTATCCATGTACTGGTAGAGAAGAGGACCAAGTTGAATCCCTCCAACATGAAGGGTTTATTTGTGTTTACAATGAGACTTCAAAGTCCTATAGGGTCTATATTCTAGAGTAGAGGAAGATAGTAGTGAGCATGGATGTAAAGTTTGAGGAAGACTTTTCATCTAGGAAGTCCCATGATCTTATTCCAGTGACAGATGATGATGAGCAGGGAGCTTTGAAGGTTGAGCCAGGGTCACCAGTGACTTCTAAAGCAGTACAACATTCTTTAGGTGAAAAGGAGGATACATTAGCCCCTTCCACTTCTGTTAGGAGACCTTGATGGTTCACTTAGACATTAAGAGATGCTCAGGAGTGTGTTGAGGCTCCTAGGAGAACTTTTAGGGAGAGAAGACCTCTGAAGAAGTTTCCAAATTACATGGCATTGATGAGCAACATCATAGATCCCAAGCCTTCCAGTTATCAGGAGGCAACAGACCAAAAAGTATGGCAGGATGCCATGGTGTAGGAGTACACCTCCATCATGAAGAATGGTGTTTGGGACATAGTGCCAAGACTGGAGGGGAAGTCAGTAGTGAGTTCCGTGTGGTTCTACAAGATCAAGCATGCAGTCGATGGCAACATTGAGAAGTTCAAGGCGAGATTTGTGGCAAGACAATTTTCCTAGAAAGAGGGAGTGGACTATGAGGAGACATTTTCTGCAGTCGCCAGGTACACTTGCATTAGTGCAGTTATGTCCATAGTTTCATTTATGGGATGGAGGATACATTAGATGGATGTGAAGACAACCTTTCTTAATTGGATCATTGAGGAAGAAGTGTACATAGAATAGCTCAGGGCTTTGAGGTAAATAGGAAGGAGTCCCACGCTTGTAGGTTTAAGAAAGCATTGTATGGACTCAAGTAGGCATCGAGAGCATGGTATGCCAAGATAGATGGATATTTGCAGAGTATACGCTTCACTAAAAGCGAAGCAGATTCTAATATATTATATATTTGTTGTATGTATATGACTTGTTTCTTACGGGTGAAAGCAACTCATTGTAGGGTGCAAAGCAGACATGACAATTTAGTTTGAGATGATGGACATTGGCATGATGCATTACTTCTTGGGTTGGAGGTTTGGTAGAGGCTAGGGGAGATTTTCCTTGGGAAAGGTAAGGATGTAGTGGAGATCTTGAAGCGGTTTTGGATGGAGCTCTGCAAATTGATGACCACACCCATGATCACAAATCTGAAGATGGTGACAACTTTCGATTTAGAGTTGGTGGATCCCACGTTGATAGGCCATTGATACGTCCTTTGATGTATTTGTTCAACACTAGACTAGATATATGTTTTGTAGTGAACACCTTGAGTCAGTTCATGGTGGAATTGAGGCAGGAGCATTGGGTAGCTGAAAAACTTGTGCATAGGTATTTGAGGGGCATAGTGGAGTATGGTTTAAGATATCTTGGAGATGGTGAGGTGAAGTTGTAGGGGTATATAGACTTAGATTGGGTAGGTAGTGCAACATATAGGAAAAGTGTTGAGTTTTGTACCTTGGGAGGTGTTCCCCATGTGCTTGTACTCTCCTTAGCACATGTGGGATAGAATATACACTTTGTACGTGGTACTTTTGTCTAATTTCACTTTGACTTAAGAGTTTTAAGTCAAAAGTGAAATTTAGTCATTTATGCTTAAAATGACTATTAATTCACAAAGTGGGTGAATTAGAGACATAAAGTGAACTTAGGAAACTTAACCCAAAGTGGGTTATTGACTTAGATATTTTTGGGGAGATCTCAGCCATTGATTAGATGGGAGATGAGATGATCTGCACCATTCATATCTTAGGTTTCCTTATGCATGTTCAAGAGGGGCGCAAAGGGTGAAGGAGAGGATCANTGCATGTTCAAGAGGGGCGCAAATGGTGAAGGAGAGGATCAATCTTCATTTGTTCATTGTGAGAGGAAGACTTGGAGGATGAGGGTGAGGTTTGTTGCATGAGGTTACTTGAGCTTGGGTGCTAGCTTTCATGGAGGGAGGCTACCAACATATAGCTTGATTTATTTAGTGGAGAGGTTTTACACCTATGGAGGGCACACTTGCCAGATTGGGGGCATCAGTTGTGGGGAGGAATTCTAGCCATTGGATTGCAGCAAGATCAGTTGCAGAGGGAGGCCATCCAACAAAGCTTCATTCCTATGGAGGAGTTTTCAGATCTGAGCTCACAGTTTGCTTCTAGCGCAGTTTCAGTGGTTTTTCCAGCTTGTATGTGGGGCACACTTTCCTAGGGCGCACCTGGAGGTTTTGGACTTGTGTTTCAGCTCAGAATGAGCTTCTATTGTATTCGGTTCCTTTATATTTTGTACTTGATGTATTCCACCTTCTTC
>JASDQU010947494.1:13959-34023 GCA_032191745.1 Picea mariana
CAAAGATGCGCCACTCTCTCTCTCTCTTCTCCAACTGCAATTCTGAAACTTGTCTCTCAATGAGCAAGTGAGGTGTGTGTCTAAGTGAGGCACTAGCCTCCTTATTTATACAAATCTGGCACATGTGAAGTGTCTCTTCATTGATAGGGCCGACTTCTCAAACTAGGTGGTTATCACCACCTTTATTATATTCTAGGGCCTCTTAAATATATTCTGGGGCCGACTTCTTCTTTTGCCTATTACAATTACATTATGACCAATCTGCAAAAGGGGATTTGGTCCTTTTACAATAGACGACATGATCAATCCACAATGGGGATTGATACAATGAATAATATATCAAATAATAATAAGAATACACTTTGCAGTTACATTATTTCAACAATGTTGACCAAAAATACCTATGTACAAAAATGCATGTGTTAGTCTCTTAGATTTGCTTATTTTCAGCTGTAAAGATCTTTAGGTGTGTTGTATTTATTTTAGTATGCATGTGCTAACTTCTGGTTACTAAAACTACATGCTAGAGCACCTAAAATTGCAAATACACCCATAACAAATCAATAAGAAGTTCTTGGATTGTTGGCTGTCCTAAAACAACAGCATATACTTTACATAACAATTGAAACTTAGAGCCTAACTGTAGTCAAAGACAGACCTAGTAAGCAAGCTTGATAGGACCTGGAAATCATCATGGTATCAGAGCTGAGGTAGCTGAAATTTTGAGCAGTTGGGACAGCATTTTGTTGGCTGTCATATACATCTTCTTGGCAGAATTTTTGTGGACAGCCATTGACTCATTCAGTGGTTGTTAGAGGGCGGATTTTTGTAGAGGACAGTTGGGCAGTTTTGGCACTTGTCATCAGTCTCTTTTCACACCTACGCAGTAGGAGTGAGGCTGATTTGACTTGACCTCTTTTCACACCTATTTTGTTAGGAGTGAGGTCAGATTACACTTGTCTCTTTTCACACTTGTGTTGACAGGAGTGAGACAGTGTTTTCCTTGGCAGTGTGAGCATCAGTTGGGAGTGCAGTTTGGCAGACATGTCAACATCTCAGATGTAAGTTGAGGATAGGCTAGCAGGGGCTAGCAATTGGTCGCCTTGGAAGGCGAGTATGGTCTTTGTCTTAGAGGACCTCGAGCTATGGGACATAGTCGAGGCAACTGTTCCTCCCATTCCTGTCACTGCTCCCATCTTGATGGTAGAGTTCAGGAAAAGGAACAACAAGGCGAAGAGGACCATTTGTGACGCAGTTTGTGACCATATCATACCCCATTTGATGGGGAAGACTTGTGCATTCGAGATGTGGGCATCTCTTTGCAAGTTGTATGAGAGCTCCAATGAGAACCGTATCATGGTTTTTCATGACCGACTTAGGGGCATTCGCATCCTCAAGGATGAGTCAGTAACTTCATTCCTTGGTCGCTACACTCAGATCAGAGACGAGCTGGCAGCCGTCAGAGAGATTGTGAACCCTAACTCTTTGGTGAGGCAAACTATGAATAGCTTCACCAAACCGTGGGGTCCATTTGTACGAGGCATTGTTGCCAGGGAGGTCATGCCTACATGGGAGAGGATGTGGGATGACTTCGTCCAGGAGGAGATTAGGCTTGCAGTTGAGGCTTCTGGATAGCAGCAGTAGCAACAACAACAGATTGGTCAGGGTGAGGAGGATCTTGCTCTTTGGACAAAGGGTAAGAAGAAGGTCGGTCGTGGGGTTCGGCAGGGTCCCAATTTTGGGGCCCCACCACAGGGGAGTGGAGGAGAGAAAAGCAGTGGTCAAGGTAGTGGTCAGAGGAGAGATATGATCAAAGTGAAGTGCTTTGTTTGTAAGAAGTTCGAGCACTATGCTGGACAGTGTCCGAATAGGAAGAAGAAGAAGGGTGGTACCACAGCTACAACAGAGGAGATAGATTTTCAGACACATTTTTAGAGAGAGTGTGCTTTCCTCATATGCTACACTTCAGTTGAGACGACACCCAGTATCTGGTATATTGACAATGGGGCTTCGAGCCATATGACTGGAGTTCGAGGGCACTTTACTGATCTCAGAGACATCGAGGTCAGGATAGAGATTTCTCTTGGAGATGACACATTGGTCAGAGTTGTTGGGATTGGCACAGTTACCTTTCAGAGAGATAACATGCCACCTATATCGTTCACATACGTTCTTTATGTCCCTGGGCTGAAGAAGAATTTGATTTCAGTTTCCACCCTCCAAGATAGAGGCCTTGAGGTGACATTCAAAGGCACAGAGGTACTCATTCATCCTCGGGGGTCTTCACTTGCCTCAGGACATGTGATTGGAGAGAGGCATGAGAAGCTGTTTAGATTTCTCTTTTAGCCACTTCATGCATTGGCAACGAGTAGCGACAACAACAAACAGTTATGTGAGTTATAGCATCGCAGGATGGCCCACCTACATCATGGAGCTCTTGGAGGACTGAGAGAGGTTGTGACTGGAGTGCCACAGATCAGTATTGAGCATCAGGATGTTTGCAGAGGGTGTGCGCTTGGTAAGTTTACCAACGCATCGTTCCCCAACAGTGACACCAGGTCAACTGGGATACTGGATTTAGTACACACGGACGTGTGGGCCCATGACTCAAAGGTCCTTGAGTGGTTGTGAGTACTATCTCACATTTATTGATGACTACTCGAGGAAGACTTGGATCTATTTCCTGAAGGCCAAGAGTGAGGCCTTCACATGGTTCCAAGAGTTCAAAGCTCTCGTGGAGAACCAGTCGGGAAAGAGGATCAAAGTCTTGCGGTCGGATAACGCGGGAGAGTATTCCTCGAGACAGTTTGTAGACTTCTGTGCCCAACATGGCATTAGAAGACAGATGACCGTACCCTACAATCCCCAACAGAACAGGGTTGCCGAGAGGAAGAATCGGGCCATTACTGATGTAGCGAGATCCATGCTGCATGATCAGAGTTTGCCTTTCTACTTATGGGCAGAGGCATGTGCTACTGCAGTTTACCTGCATAACAGGAGGCCCCATAGGATATTGGGGAAGATGACTCTTGAGGAGGCCTTCACTAGTAAGAGGCCCAATGTCGAGCACATCGGGATCTTTGGGTGCTTGACTTTCTCTCATGTCCCCTTGGAGAGGAGGACAAAGATAGACCCCACAACCCAACAGGGGATTCTACTTGGATACTTAGAGGTGGCCAAAGCCTATCACATCTACATTCCGCCACTTAGGAGAGTGGTGGTGAGCAAAGATGTCAAATTTGAGGAGGATAGGGCTTTTTAGAGATCTCTTGAGTCGAGAGTTGGAGTTGAGGATGATGTAGAGTCACCGATTGCAGTCTTAGAGGGGGCACAACCTCAGATTTCTAGTACACCAGTATCAGGGGTGACAGGGTCACCATGCACAGCTTCAGGGTCACAGTCAGAGCATGTTTAGTCAGATGGGGCATAGACTTTAGAGGGAGCACATACTTCAGGATCTCAAAGTGTTGAGACGAGTTCTGAGGCAGTCACTCTTGGGCAGAGAGACCTTACTTCTCCATTGACCACTTAAGGGAAGAGGAGACCTAGATGGTTTCAGGAGACCCTGAAGGAGGTCAGGGAGAATGTAGGGGAGCCCAAGAGCCAGATCAAAGAGAGTAGGCCACCAGTCAGATTAGGAGCATATTTGGCACTAGTGACGAGTATCAGGGATACTGAGCCACAGACTTTTGCACAGGCAGTGGACCATCAGGCCTGGAGAGAGGCCATGGTAGAGGAGTATGACTCCATTATGCGCAATGATGTATGGGATGTGGTTCCGAGGCCAGTGGGGAAATCGGTTGTGACTTCCAGGTGGTTGTACAAGACCAAGATTGCTGCAGATGACAACATTGAGAAACACAAGGCCCGTTTTGTGGCACGAGGCTTCTCACAGATTGAGGGAGTCGAGTATGACGAGACTTTCACACCAGTTGCGAGATACACTTCTTTCAGGATTATCATTTCCATAGCAACAGAGATGGGTTGGAGCATTCACCAGATGGATGTGAATATCGCATTTCGGAATGGCTTTATTGAGGAGGAAGTGTACATAGAGCAGTCATAGGGGTTTGAGGTGAGTGACAGGGAGACTCACGTGTGTATCCTGAGGAAGCACTATATGGTCTGAAGCAAGCTCCCCGAGCTTGGTATTCACGCATTGATACTTATTTGCTTCAGATAGGCTTCGAGAAGAGCGATGCTGATCCTAACCTCTACTACATCATTAGAGGTGAGGACACGCTCATTCTCATATTATATGCTTAGTCACCGGGTTCGCTGATTTTTAAACTTTCAAATTCGAAAATCAACAATTTTTATCCCATCCCAAATTTAATCGATTAAGTTCGCCCATGAATTAAAACCCTTCCTCTGTCACCGCCACCTTCACTTCAATTCTCTTCCACTTCTTCCTGCGATCTGTGTCTTTTCCCTTACCCTCACCCTCAAGTATCCATTGTTGAGTCCGACCAGTCCATTGTTCATCCAACGCTGAGAAATTGCATACATTGACAGCACTCCATCTCCAACATCTTTTTGAGGTCAGTAGCACACCCCAAGGGAACTCCATCTCCAGCGTACCCCCGACGACACTCCATCTCCAGGCTCCAGCGTATCCCCCTGACCGTGACGTGGCAGGCTCTAGCGTACCCCCCGACCGCGATGTGGCTTCATGCTTCATCGTCATAGTGAGACTATGTGATAAAACATAACAAATGTATACATTTATTAATTTTTATTTATGTTGGATATTTTTATTAATAAAAAATATTAATAATTTTTATTTATATTGGATATTTTTATTAATAAAAAATATTAATAAAATTAAATATAAACATTACTTTATTTTAACTTAGTTTATATTTAATGTTGTAATAAATAAGTTTATTAGATTTCATAAGTTAATTAGTATTTGAAACCCTATGTCTTTTAAATTTTAATAAATTACAATGATCATGACATAYAAAAATCATATTAATCTTTGTATTTTCATTTCTATTGTAATCAAATATAAAAACAATATAGCAATAAATTGTAAACCAACCAAATATGTGTAATTTTTATATCTATATCTATATATTTTTTATTTTTCAAATTTTGTAGTATGTCGAACTTAATGCCGATTTTTTTCCCCAAAATTTTGACTCTCGAATTTTTGTCGAATTTCAAGCTCGCCGAATTCGAACACAAACACGAACACGAACTAGGTGATTAAGATTATATGTTGATGACTTGTTCATTACTGGAGCCGAGGATCTCATAGCTGAGTGCAAGCTGGGACTTGCATCAAAGTTTGAGATGAGTGATATCGGATTGATGCACTACTTTCTGGGTATGGAGGTATGGCAGGAGGAGGGTCACATATTTCTCGGGCAGGGGAAGTATGCAATAGATATTTTGAGCAGATTTCAGATGGAGGACTGCAAACCCATGTCTACACCTATGATTACCAATTGGAAGAAGCTTAGTGCTTCAGATAGCCAGTTGGTAGATGCCACAATATACGAGCAGTTGATCGGTTCGCTCATGTATGTGGTTAACACCAGACCAGATATTTGTTTTTCCGTGAACACTCTCAGTCAGTACATGGTTGAGCCGAGGAGTGTTCACATGGTTGGGGCAAAACACATCTTGAGATATATTGCTGGGACAGTGGAATATGGCCTAGGCTATGTCAGAGGAGATGGAGTCAGTTTGGTTGGCTACACAGATTCAGACTGGGCAGGATGTGTTGCTGACAAGAAAAGCACCTCAGGGTGCTGCTTCAGTTTGGGGTCAGGATTTGTTTCTTGGTTCAGCCGGAAGAAAAAGTCAGTTGCTTTGAGTTCGGCCTAGGCAAAGTATATAGTGGCCAGTCAGGCCAGTTGCCAGGCCATTTGGCTTCGTAAGATGTTGGTTGGTTTGTTTGGTTAGGAGATGCCACCGACTGTCATTCACTGTGATAATCAGAGTTGCATAAAACTCTCTGAGAATCTAGTGTTTCATGACCGGTTGAAGCATATTGAGATCAGGTATCACTTCATTCGTGACTGGGTTCAGAGAGGGGCAGTTCAGTTGCAGTATGTATCGACAGATGACTGGGTTGCAGATATTCTCACCAAGGCCCTGCCACGNCAAATGGCCTAGCAACTGGCCTGACTGGCCACTATATACTTTGCCTAGGCCATTTGGCTTCGTAAGATGTTGGTTGGTTTGTTTGGTCAGGAGATGCCACCGACTGTCATTCACTGTGATAATCAGAGTTGCATAAAACTCTCTGAGAATCTAGTGTTTCATGACCGGTTGAAGCATATTGAGATCAGGTATCACTTCATTCGTGACTGGGTTCAGAGAGGGGCAGTTCAGTTGCAGTATGTATCGATAGATGACTGGGTTGCAGATATTCTCACCAAGGCCCTGCCACGGGGCAAACATGTCCACTTCAAAGACAAGATGGGCTTGGTGAGGAACACCTTCCTCGGGAAGAGGGAGTGTTGAGTTTTGTACCTTGGGAGGTGTTCCCCATGTGCTTGTACTCTCCTTAGCACATGTGGGATAGACTATACACTTGGTACCTTGTACTTTTGTCTAATTTCACTTTGACTTAGGAGTTTTAAGTCAAAAGTGAAATTTAGTCATTTATGCCTAAAATGACTATTAATTCACAAAGTGGGTGAATTAGAGACATAAAGTGAACTTAGGAAACTTAATCCAAAGTGGGTTATTGACTTAGATATTTTTGGAGAGATCTCAACCATTAATTAGATGGGAGATGAGATGATCTCCACCATTCATATCTTAGGTTTCCTTATGCATGTTCAAGAGGGGCGCAAAGGGTGAAGGAGAGGATCATTCTTCATTTATTCATTGTGAGAGGAAGACTTGGAGGATGAGGGTGCGGTTTGTTGCATGAGGTTGCTTGAGCTTGGGTGCTAGCTTTCATGGAGGGAGGCTACCAACATCTAGCTTGATTTATTTAGTGGAGAGGTTTCACACTTGTGGAGGGCGCACTTGCCAGATTGGGCGCATCAGTTGTGCAGAGGACTTCTAGCTATCAGATTGCAGTGATATCAGTTGCAAAGGGAGGCCATCCAACATAGCTTCATTCCTGTGGAGGGGTTTTTAGATTTGAGCTCACAGTTTGCTTCTGGAGCAGTTTCAATGGTTTTGCCAACTTGTATGTGGGGCGCACTTTCCTAGGGCGCACCTGGAGGTTTTGGACTTGTGTTTCAGCTCAGAACGAGCTGCTATTGTATGAGGTTCCTTTATATTTTGTACTTGCTGTATTCCACCTTCTGCTTTTCTCATATATAGACATATATTCCAAACTGGTTTTCCTCGGGGGGGTTTTATCCAGGGTCATGTTGACTAAAAATACCCGTGTACAAAAATGCATGTGTTAGTCTCTTAGATCTGCTTATTTTCAGTTGTAAAGATCTTTAGGTGTGTTGTATCTATTTTAGTATGCATGTGCTAACTTTTGGTTGCTAAAACTACATGCTAGAGCACCTAAAATTGCAAATACAACCATAACAAATCAACAAGAAGTTCTTGGACTGTTGGCTGTCCTAAAACATCAGCATATAATTTACATAACAGTTGAAACTTAGGGCCTAACTGTGGTCAAAGACAGACCCAGTAGGCAAGCTTGATAGGACCTGGAAATCATCAAAAAACACCTCAAGGTGCTACTTTAGCTTGGGATCATTGATGATATCTTGGTTCAACTGGAGGCAGACTTCCGTGGCACTTATTTCAATAGAGACATAATACATGGCAGCTAGAATTGCTAGCTGTGAAGCCATCTAGCTTTGCAAGTTACTTGCAAGATTGTTTTATCAAGAGTTGGATCCCATTGTCATTACTGTGATAACTAGAGTTGTAGTGAACTCTTTGAGAATCCAGTGTTTCATGACAAGTCCAAGCACATAGAAATCAGATATCACTTCATATGGGATATGATTTACAAGGGGGTAGTGAAGTTCTAGTTTATTCCATAGATTAGTAGGTAGCTAATATTTTGACCAAGCCCTTAGTGAAAGAGAAGTTTGAAGCATTCAGAGATAGATTTGGATTGGTGCAGAATTCCTTCATCACTAAGAGGGAGTGTTGAGAAATGTAGCTCGAGCAGGAATTGCTTGCATAGGTTTTGGCGTGAACGTGCAGGAAGTGGTTTGAGGCATTTCATTGGCGACCACTTCAAGAAAGTGGTCACTAATTCTATTTTGTAATTCACTTAGGATAAAGTGAAATATCTTATGTTTTTCAGTTGATTCTAATAAAGTGCATTTAATGCATTAATGACTTGGACTAGATTTAATCTCAATCGTACATCTCAAAATCCGATTAGGGTTTTGAAGATTAGGTTCTTGGTAGATTAGGGTTTTGTAATAGCATAAATAAGATAAAATAGAGAAGTATAGTTCACAGTTGAACAATTGAGCAGGTTGAGCGACCAGAGGGGAAAAAACAATGCATAGCAGGAAGAGGATCGGCTTGCAGCTTTTCAGCAGGTTGAAAAGGCATCTGTACAGCAGATCCATACAGAGGTAGTACAGCAGGCCTTACAACTACTGTCTTTCCTTCCTGTGCAGGCTATACAGCTCAGTGTGAGGTGATTTTTATAAATGTATAGCTACTGTTTTAGTAGCTTGGAGGTTTCCTTTTAAGCTTTGATTAGGGAATGAAAAGCTGATTTTGAAGGAGAAATTACCTGTGTATGTGTGAAATTGTTTTATGCCTCTGCTATTTTTAGCTACTGTGTGATTGATTCTATGATCTGAAATTAATTTCTGTATTAAATTAAATTCAGCAATTTATCTATTTAATTGAGATCATAAGGACAACGGTCATCTAGGGTTGGAAATTTTTACATCTCCCCAATTCCTCCTTGATATATCATTTCTTATAGAAGTGATCCCTTGTATCAAATAGGAAGGATTGCCCACCTGATAAGGAAAAATATATGTTGTGTTTTGAATGAGAATATCCTCATAAAATCGTGTTAAGCAGAAATTCACACCAAAGTTAGCAAACTGACTTTGAGAATGGCTTGATGAGGCTAAAGAGTAAGAGTTGACTTACACTTGGGCTTTAGAAATGACTCAGTAATTTAAAAAATAAAAAACACACTAATTTCAGAAAAAAATGATATTTTTCATTTATATGAAAGTTTGTGATGTCCATATAGTACAAACTTGCAATAACAGCTTGTTTTAACTTATATAAATGATACTACATACTACAAATGCCACGGATTTTGGATTGTTGTCGAATTTATTGGTTGTCTAGTATGAAATTGGATTAGAAAAACAAACGAGTGTTATTTGTGTTTTTCTGTGTCTTTTATATATAGAAACAGCAAAAAATCACAAATAAAAAATCACCAGATAATAAAAAATGGGCAAAAAATCATCGAACAATAAGAAATTATTTTCTTTATGAATCGCAGGTTAATCAACAATTCTGGTAATACTGCTTTAGATACGAATATTTGAATATTTTTCAAAATCTACTTATAAATTTTATAGGAAATCTGTGGAAAGTTCTGGACATTTTGATCCGAATAATAAAGATGAAATTCCAAAAACAGGTGACATCTGAGATGCGTGTTGTAACCTTTGCAACAAATTGGTTGCAAGATACTAATGAAGCAACTGCAGATGGGATGTTGTATAACCTATTTTCTGTCATAGCATAAGAGCATCTAGAAGAGGACGAAGAGCACTTGATAAGTTGATACAGATAGCAATTTTTCTAATGACAAGTCCTCTAAAGATGAGAAAGATATCTGGGAAGGTTATTGATAACATTTCCTTGCAAACAGTGATACAAGAAAACATTTAGCTTGAGGCAGCTAAAGATTAGCTTCCCATCAGCAGTATGCAACATCTTGCTACCAGATTTGGAGAAGTTATTACCATTTTTTCAATAGGCCTTTCTAGACAACATAAAATTGGGTTAGAGAGATGCTAATACCAACATTTTGTAGGATGAGTTTTTTGAGCTAAATGAGGCTGTTGATGATTGCAGCGTCGTGTGATATTCTCCAGGTCGTTCTCCTCTGGACTGAGTTGAGTCGATATGTGAGAGGGCCCATGTGATGGGTGTGTCATTCTCCTCTGGACTGAGTTGAGACGATGTGTGGTCTCTTGTCTACTCCTCTGGACTGAGTTGAGATGACTTGAGATGGTCTCCTGCCTTGTACTCCTTTGGACTGAGTTGAGTCGGCTTGAGATGGTCTCTTGCCTTGTACTCCTATGGACTTAGTTGAGTTGGCTTGAGATGGTGTTCCAGATGGTACTCTTGTGGACTCAGTTGAGTAATCTATTGAGTGTGAYGTCCCTGTGGCTGAGCACAGGTGGACGTGTCCCTAGTGGTTGAGCACTAGTGGACGTGTGAGAGTCTTGCTATATTGTCTAAGAGTAAGATTTACTTGTAACCCTAATATTTGATGTAAAGGGTACAAGTTGGCCCCACCATATGAAAGATAATTAATATTGTGTAATGATTAATTATGTTATCGAGTTAATGAGGTCGGCCCTATTGTGCCAATAGACACACCTTTTTYTGTGTCAGTTCTTGTATAAATAAAGGTGAATCCCCATTGACGATTACACACTCTCACTTGTCATCTCGGAATTTCAGCAAGTGCATGTACGGCTGAAGTGCACACCTCTCTTGGGCTCTAGGTTCTAGGTTTTTGTAAGCACCCTCTTGTGTGCTAGGATTACACACTCTCACTTGTCATCTCGGAATTTCAGCAAGTGCATGTACGGCTGAAGTGCACACCTCTCTTGGGCTCTAGGTTCTAGGTTTTTGTAAGCACCCTCTTGTGTGCTAAGGTCTATGGTGTGGGGGATCTTCTCTTGAGAATATAGCAAAGGATTGGTGGGTTTTTCCCTTGTTTGAGAAGGGTTTTCCCAGGATACTTCTTGTGTTCTTGTGCATGGTTATTCTTCTTGTGATCTTGGTTATTGCAACACTTGTGTATGGTATTACTGTATTGTTTATGGTTCAAGTACATGCTAAATGAAATAAACTACATGTGCATGAGCTAAGCAATTAAAATTCAATAGAGGCAACCAGAGGTGTGCATGCTACCAGAGTATGCAACATATGCTACAAATATTGTTGAAGACAACAAATAGTTTTCCATTCATTGGTACAAATTTGTTTGCCTATATAGGGCAGATGTTGGGGTAATCAACCAAACAATTTAATGATAGTCACAGATGTAAGTGGAAAGTGGAAAGCTAGATGGACAAGAGGCATTGGGTGTTGGCATTTTCCCCAAAAATTTAAAGCAAGCTCTAAAACAAAATTACTAGACTCAACTCGTCAACTAACTTGGTGAGGCCGAAGAGTCAGAGTTTGACTTGAACCTGGGAAAAATTCTACAAATAAAAAAAATTAAAAATTACACAAAATTCCAGAAAGATAAGATAAGATAGATAAGATAATTTTATTAATGTCCAACTAATGACCACAAAAGTAGGTCAAAGGGATTGCTGAGTACAATGATGTCATTACAAAGCAGGAGTACCGAAAGGTCCCCTATAAAGGAAAAATGCAGAAGGTAAAATGAAAATACAATGTTATAGAGTAAAGCTGTAGAGAGTGAATTCTATGCTGAGACATGAAGAACCCTCGGCCCCAAGCCCAGGGACTTGCTCGGTAGAGGAGATGTGCTGTAGGAGAAGATCTAGGAATGAGAGTGAAAACATGTCAGTCATGAAATGGGCTCATTTCTCCTTACCATCCTAGGCAGAGTGAAGAAAATTGAGTATATTAGGATATCCAGAGGGGGAACTAATGAGATGCTTGAATCGTCCATTGCGTTGATGAATAGAAGTAGTACTCAAACAAGGTTTGGGGGATCTCATTCGTCTCTTGGGCTATACAGATTTGGGTATCATTATAAGGACGTCCACCCAAAGGACCATGTTCGACACATCATGGTCAAACAAAGTCCATAGAATCAAGTGAAACCAACAACCACAAGATACAATCGTCTTTAGAATCATATAAAATAAGCCATCACTTAATACAGAAGCCAAATAAGCAATTCACATTAAGTATCTTCTTTCAAACTTCACATCAACTTAAGGACTTTATACAATTTGCCAAGTTTAGGTATGGGAGGACCATCAAAGGACCCTATTAGTTGAGCCAATACCCATGTAAAGGGATATTTCCTCGAAAAACTTATCAAAGTGCAAGTATAGTGGATGAAAACGTGTTGGGGTTACTTCATGGTGATGGTGTCATTAACATGCAAGGCACCGTATTTGGTCCATCTTCATGAGTGCCTTTGTAGAGGGAGCGCTTGCTGCTTGAGATACCCTTTCCTTGGTACTTTTTTCTTTCCAAACCCCTTATCTTGCCTTTTGATATTCTTTTATTGCATTGCAAGTCCCCTTTTCAGGTTTCAAGCACTTGTTCTTTCTTTCATTTTTTTTTACCGGGATAAAGTCCTTCTTATGGTTATGCATTCAGTGCATTAGGGCTAGGGCGATTGCCATTAGATGGGGTTGAGCTCAAGTTGACCTTAGGATTTTGAATTGGTCATTCATTGTCCCGTTATTTCTTCTTTCTTTTATATCATGTTTTATTTTTTATCATTTTTTTAATAGCAGCTGCATCAACATCGACATTCCAGCTCTTCTTCTCATAGAAGAATGAACCGTGGACCTTTTTGGTGTACATGTAACAACCATACCGAAGTTTAGTACACTGCGGAAGGCTCTTAACACTTTCCATCCTAGAGCCTTCCGCNGGGGGGGGGGGAACGATACTCTACCCTTCTCAAAGCCTCCAAGCAGTAGCCCTGTTCCCTAGGAGTGATAACATTGGACTAGGACACGAAGATGGCCACCAAGGTGAAACAAGGCAACAAGTATAACTTCCAAGCCTATGATTCATTATCAGATTCAACCTGTGATCCTTACCTAAGAGCCTAATGCATCAAGTATGACACTTTTATGAAACAATGACTAATTTACCTCATAATATGTTGGAACACCATCATCTGATGAACCATGTTGATTAAATGTGATGAGCTGAGTTGACGAGGAGAGAGGCGTGTAGAAGGGCTAGTGGGATGCTACTTGTGAGAATATTGATCATCATCATCATCGTCGGGATCACTATCTTCATTGCGGGCCATGAGACACGATCTCCTCTAGTTACCCCTAGGTGAGAGGGGTAACAGAGCCCCAGGTAAAATGGGGACACTTGGTTGCTTGCACGGAGGCTTGTGGTTGACTTGAGGATGCTTTGGTTGAGGAGTGATCATGTAGGTGTGGTGGACTTGAAGGTACACATGGTTGTGAAGGGAGCATTGGAGGCCTTTGGAGGAGCATTAGACACTTCTTGTGGAGCGCTCACCTTAGGACCCTTGCTTGGTGGACGTACATACCTTGGAGCTTGACATGTGTCACTCAGAGTTGGAGCGCTTGACATGTTGACCAATCTACTCTTTAGTTAGGTTTCTTATTGTGGACATGTTCCACTATATTACTGTAGGTCTCCCCCACCTTTCGTATAAATAAAGGGAAGAGAGAGTATTTTCATTCATTCATGTTGATCACATACTTGTATTAGAGATGTGAGGGATAGAGCGACCTGGTCTCTTTCATTGTACTTCATCTCCATTATAATTTTCTCTCTTTGTCTTGAGCTCTAGGGTTCTTGTGGTGATTCAAGAATTAGACTAGTGTTAGGGTTTTCCCTAAGAAGACAAGGGAAGCAAGGGTTTGGGAGAAACCCTAGAGGAGCAAAAGGAGCACTTGTTCTTCTAGTTCTTGTGAGAGAAGAAGACTAGGAATTTGTGGCATTTGGAGACCCTAGTGCTACTTGGAGAGCTTGATGTGGAGAAGATAGATAAGATAAGATAAGATAATATTATTAATGTCTGACTGATGGCCACAAAAGTAGGTCAAAGGGATTGCTGAGTACAATGATGTCATTACAAAGTAGGAGTACCAAAAGCTCTCCTAAAAGGCAAAATGTAGAAATTAAAGTAGAATAAGGTAGAATAGAGAGTGAGAGCCAAGTTGAAGCATGAATAGCCCTCGACTCCAAGCTCAAAAACCCGCACTAGGGTGGAGATGTATAGGAGGAGAATATCCAGAAATAAGAAGAACCAAATGTAATGTGGTAGGTCTGTCATTGAATAAGATTGGTTCAAATCATTAGGAAAAGGTGAAATTTCATCTTTTGTAGGTTTACTCAAGCATTTTTCAAACATTGGGCCCGCACCTACAAGCAAGATCAAGACAATGAGATCGTGGAAGACCTAGGTGAAGCTCCTTTTAATTCATTGAAGACCTATCATACGAAGAGCATGTTGATGAAGAGGGAATGCAAGCTTCAATGGCATCATCTCATGAAGTCAAAGGCATTGGTGTATGTGAGAATTCTATGATCATTTCCAGCTCTACAACAAATTGAAATAATTCTAAAAATTAGTTGTCAAATACCCCATTTATTCTTGAGATTGTAGAAGAGCAGCCCCTCATAGTTTTCAAACAACAATAATTTCCATGGATGGATGATTGTAAGGATTTCCAGCTTTGTAAGCAAGGGCAACATGCCCTAGATTGTGATGATAATTTCAGATCTGATGTATTTCTTTTTTCTTCATGTATATTTTTGATGGAGAGCAATGAAAGTAGATGGGATTGATTTTTGGAGTTGCCTAAACTTTGGCTGTTTGGGGGTATGATGGGTGCTACATGGTTTGATAACACTCACATCAGTCTTATCCAGTGGTGGATAGAACATTCTTGCAGCGACACACACCCACCGTGGCATCATTTTGGTGGTTTAACTCATTTGTAAGGGCCTATTTCAGATTTTTACCAAGTTTTTGTAGAATTTCCAGCATATATATTCAGTGGATTATTGATATTTCTCTTTTTGGTTGGGGGCCAAACATAGGGGAATGGTTCATGGCATTGATGAGCTCATCCAATGGTTGCATTGGATTTTTTATTATACCTAGCATATTTATTGTTCCATGCTTAAGTAGAGTAGGATAAATAAGCTCCTGATAACAATCGATTAGAGTAGTTGCTTGCATTTACTTGTCATCGTCTGGCTCCATGCATACTTTAGATCCATTTTTGACATCATGCAATTTAGATGGTGTTGTCTTATGTATTACCACAATGAGAGTCTCACACTTTTGCTATGCATTTGATCATTTCCATGTTGAAGTGATTACAAGTGTAACTAGAGATTTTGGAGTCCTCATTTCCTATTTTCAAAGCACATGTCCCCATGTTGGAGCCACTCTTACCACATATATTGTATGGGGGATTGTGCAACAAGACTGCATGATCACTTGGTAGTATCAGAGCAGCATACATGAGGATATCCCAGAGCATGGGCATCATTGATTATACATCTATGATAATCAGAGATTGGCTAGTTGTGATCCAGTTGGCATTTCATGGATGCAAATACCTTTCCGGGCATGACCCTTATGGTTCACTAAGAGACCCCAAGGTTTCCTAGTAACTGACTATTGCGATAGGTGTGTATTGCCTTCGAGTGAAGGTATTTGTGGAAACTTGCAAAGAGACCCATGCTCCTAGCAACATTTTTCACATTCTTCATTATTTTCCAGCACATGGTTTGATTTTTCAATAAGCAAGGTTAAGCATGAAGTTCATTCCATTTTTATCATTTAACTTAACCATAACCAATAATGTTGCAACAACCAAGATCACAAGAAGAAACACCATGCACAAGAACAAAATAAGTATCCTGGGAAACCCTTCTCAACAAGGGAAGAAAACCCAACCAAATCCTTTGCTATAGTCTTCAAGAGAAAGATCTTCACCACCAAGAAAACCTAGCACACAAGAGGGTGCTTGCAAACCCTAGAAGACTAGCGCCCAAGAGAGGTGCACACTTTTCCCAAGAAGGTGTACTTGATGAAATTTCCAAATTCACACAAAAGATATGATTCCTCAATGGGGAATTTACCTTTACTTATTTTAGACTTGACCTGTCAACAAAAGTGTCTATTGGCACAACAGGGTCGACCTCTCTATCTCATAATATAATTAATATTAACCAGATTAATTATCTTTTACATTAATTAACAATTACATTAAGGTGGGGCCGACCTGTACCCTTTACATTACAATTAGGGTTACAGGCATGTCAGAGTCTTGAACAATATAGCAAGGGATCTCATATGCCCACTAGTGCTCAACCACTAGGGGCTCATCCATAGGGATGCCCATATCTCTGGCTCACTGCATTACATAGAAGAACCACTTCTTCACTAGTGCTCAAACACTAGGATCACGTTCACCTGTGCTCGTCCACAGGCACGACCACTCAACATTTCTTCTTTCCCACTGCATTACACAGGAGAGTCATCTAGATTTTCTCATCAACTCTTTGCTCAGAGGAGGCTAATGCATCATCTTCATCTCTGTCTCATGACGATGCACTCAACACTTTGGGATTTCACACGTTCACCTTGTGCTCAGCCACAGGCATGTCCAACTCTCCAGATCTCCTTTCTCACTGTGTTACATAGGAGAATCATCTGGAGTTCTTCTCAACTCTCTGTAAGGAGGAGGCCATATCTACATTCCATCTCTGTCTCAGATAGGAACCACACACCCCTCTTAGGGGCTCTCTCTCAGGTTTGTGTCTTGGAGAATGTCTCACATTGCTGCAATCATCAACACATGGATGGTTGCCTTGGTGGTGTACTTGGTTAGGAGGGTGTATCACAACACCCCTTTCTCATCCCTTTGAGCATCATGGTCATATTTTGATCTCCAACAACTTTCTCATGTATTTTACTCATGTTGGAGACATATGGCATGTATTTGGACACTTCCTAGTGGAAATTGCATACATTTCAGGCTATTTGTGATTAATTGACAGTTTTTCCAAGTATGGACTAAGGTTTTTAGGGTTAATTATTTAAAAAATGATTAAACTTAGTTTATTGGGTGCCTAAATCATTTTGGCTATTATTTCACTAGGAAAGTAGTTTTAAGTGTTGACCATGGAAAATGAAGTGGTGCACACCACCTTGTGGCCCACATGGAAAAATGCAATGTATTAAGATTTAACCTTCAGAATTGAAAAAAGGGGGGCACACCCCTTAAATGATCACTTCAACGATGTTATGATATATTTTGTAAAAAGCTTGTGTTGGTTGACATAACTTCTAGGAGAGAGACGTAGACCTCTCTAGAAGCCATGCGATGCACCTCCTCCTTTAGCTAGCTGTTGGAACCATCTATTTTAATATTTTTTTTCCTTAGGAAATTATTATTTTTCCTAAAGAGGGTCTTTGGCTCATTTCTTATATATAGAGCCTCCCTCTCATTGTTAAAGCATGGTTGAAGGAGTGAGGAATAGATTGACTACTATTTTGTTACATTTGTGTCTCATAGATGGATGAGTGAGGTGCACTTCTAGGCTTTTCTCCTCCAATTCTTGGTTGAGCATTAGCTATGGAAGTGTTATTTTCTTTCATGAGCATATTTTAACTTGGTAATATCATTCTTATTTCATGTGCTTTTCCATTAGAAATTCTTTCCAATGGTTTGTTTCTCATGATAGACTGAGTGTTATCTACTTTTGTAATCTTCTGAAACATTTCCACAACCATAGGGCAACAAGATTTGTATGATTTCAAACCTATACGATGTGGTTTTTGTAAGACACCCAACCCCCCAAGTAACTTTTAAGGGATGGGGTATTAAAATTTCACTTTTTCCTTACCAATCTCTAAGCTTCTTCTTGAGGCATCATCGTCTTCAGCTCGTCACTAGCTTTCCAATGACTATAATTATGCCCAAATTCGTGCTCTAGATCGAAGGTTATGACCTTTTAAAGTTTTAGGGTCTTTAATTTTCCAAAGGTCTCCTTACTGCCACGTGGCATCCATGTGGCTCCCCGTCACTTACTATTCCATGCAGTCCTATTCATGTATGACATGTCACCATCTGGTATCGACGTGGTTGCTAGTGTGTCACTTGCCACTTGGTGTGACACATGGACGTATCTTTGCTTGCCACCTGGCTCATAAATTCCAAATCATCCTAACGTGTGGCTCAATATCCACTTGACACATGGATCCACCACGACATACCATGTCACCTATGTCACAGGGTTCGCCGAACCTAAACCTTGGGGTTCGGAATTCGACGAACCTCAAAAAATTCGTTGAAGTTCGTTCAGGTTCGGTTACATTATATCTCAGCTTTTTTTTTCTTTTATCATGAAGGTTCGGTTACGGTTTAACTCTGGTTTTTGTTTCTTCAATCGCAAGGGTTATCTCTGCGTCGGTTTACCTTTGCATTTCGTGCCAGGTGCGTTGGTTTTTTCTTTTCGCGAACAAACCCTGCGATCTACGATTCAAATAATTGCGCCTAGCGCCCTATGAAGCAAAGCCAATATTATAAAAACCATGGGGCGATCTGGGTTAAGGGTTTAAAATCATAGGCAAATTAATCGTGGCCTGTGGGCTGGTTGGTTTATGGTTTAAAAAAATCACCGAGTTACCAGTTTATACATTTAACGGATTAAATAACTTAATGAAGTTACGGGATATATATATATATAATACCAGTTTATACATTTAAGTTTTTAACGGATTAAACAAGTTAATGAAGTTACGGGTTATATATATAGTATTATATATAGTAGTAGTATATTTTTAAGGGGTTATAGTAATACTATATATTACGGCTATATATATATTACATTACATTACATTAGGGGTTAATATATGATATAATATATAACCTGAAATTTTATTAAGATAATATATAACATTAATTATAAATACATATAAATTATATATATATATATTTTTTATATTTTAAAATTTTGAAATATGTATAATGACGAACCTAAAGCTGAACCTCATCCGAAAATTTGAACCCAAATCGAACCTAATCGTTGTCGAACCCGAACTCGAACCCGAACCGTGTGACTTAGCATGTCGCCATAGGGTACAAAGACTCGCTCAACCAAAGGTTAACACTTGTCCATTTATTATAAATTGATTAAGTTAATTAATCAATATTTTCTTGAAATACCACTTAATATTCATTTATTTAATCCCCATTAGGGATAATTAGTTTTCCTTAATTAAATACCCCTCGTAATTACATTTTTACTTAGCCTAATATACCGGCTTGGTAGTTAATGATGGCTTACCTTTTCTCTCTCTTCCCTTGGGAATCCAACATCCCGAAGTGGTTTAGTGCTAATTAAATATCAATGTTATAAGTATATTATAAGACAATTAATTAATTATATCATAATATAATTATCTATTATATTATAATATAATTAATTACATTTGAAGCACCCATATTATTTTATAATATACTTAACTTCATCTTAAAGCACCCAGGTTGCATTATAATATATTTAATTACATTAATCACCAGGCCCTGACATGTAACCTCTCATGCATAATAATATTATGATATAATTTAATTATATTATATTATAATATAATTAATTATATTATATTGCACTTAGGTTTATTAATCTTGATTAATATATAAACCATCGGCCTCGACGATAACTTTCCATGCATTCCCATATATAGAGAACTCTGGTGCTCGATGTTTCGATGGGGACCTCGTGTGAATATATATATATATATTATTTAAAAAGGGAATTGGATTAGACCTATCGACTTCAGACTATTTCATAAATATGCACCTTCCAGTCCCCGAGCTCCCGATGCCGGACATCCTGAAATCTGATGAAGGGAATTAATTATTAGTATTTAATAA
The DNA here is from genome assembly GCA_032191745.1 of Picea mariana. NCBI lineage: Eukaryota > Viridiplantae > Streptophyta > Pinopsida > Pinales > Pinaceae > Picea > Picea mariana. Next base: position 33,738 of record JASDQU010947494.1, read on the forward strand.
TATAATACCTCGGGCCATTGGATCCCGAAATTTTCGCACACCATTCATGCGTTCCCTTCTCTTTTTTTCCGACATCCGATGTCAGATATTCCTATAGGGGTAATTTAATATATATATATATATATATATATATATATATATATTCATTATTTTATTAATATAGTACGTCGAGATTTTGGACCCTGGACATACCACACAACTTATTCTCCTTACAAAATCTGATGGAGGGGATTAAATATTTATATTTAATATTATAGTACCTCGGGCCATCGGACCTCGAAATTTT